>JAQQZZ010127434.1:0-14057 GCA_030265115.1 Mopalia vespertina | reverse complement strand
ATGTTAGGTTACCTGACAAAATTTTAGAGGACCGATTTTTAGGTTATGCCGGAAAAGATTACAGCACAGGCCTGTGTCAGCATTGTCATGCTGTTTACTCACTGGAGGAAGATAATTTTTTTAACAGAGCAACTGTAAACATTTCATAGTTGTGTGAATGTACATGTATGTAATGTTGGGGTAAAACATCTACATTTAAACGAAATATTCTTGAACACAACTTTAAGGATCAATCAATCAATCAAGCAATCAAATAATTGCCAGGTAGTATGATTTAATAATTTCAGAGTTAAATAAACTTGTACGGCTGCTCGTACATTCAATAATAAGTAAAATAGCAGACAAATTTAATGTTTATTAATATAATGGAAAAAATAGTAGCTATCGAATGATATAGATTAAATGTCATGAATTTTTGTTTATTGGCTGAAGTTAATTTCTGGATAACGTTATTTCTCAAAGGGACGTCACTCTGTTGTCGTAACGTCATAACTGGAAAGCCCCTTATTGCCCTGTTTTGTTATTTGTTTGTCTTGGGTTGTTCCTACTGTATCATCCATTAGGCATTGGGCTGGCACATCGTCGACATGAACACGGCATAAAACCCCAACCAAACAAGCCAATCTATAATAGGTCGTTCTGCTGTAAGCCTCCGTAGCTCAACGGTTAGAGCGCTGGACCTAATAGCCAGAGACCCGAGTTCGAATCCCAGTGGAGGCAAGCAAAATTTTCTTTCTCTTCATTAAAAATATAAAAGCCTGGATTTTATACATTTGTTCAACCCATAATCACCGATATTTTCGTGCTAATATTTTCTAGAAAGTGCAAAAGGTCCTCATCGGAAATTGTTAAATTGTGGTGTTTTACTGACGTTTCAGATCATATATGGTGTCTATTGCATGTACTTTTATGGATTATTATTGTTGGTGGATTTTCAGGTGTTCATGTTTTATTAAAGTATATGTGTTCAAAATTTTTAACAAAGTTCTATTTTCTACAAGAGGTAAATATTTAAGTATTCAGCTTTGCCTGTGAAATTTGCTTAAAGAATTTCATGTGTTAAGAAATTACATGATTTTAGATCAAATAAAATTAGTTGCTTGTTATTGTCGTATTTTTAATTTCATTATTTGTTGCCTTCTTAGTGATTTTTTTAAAAACTTTTGATGGTGTATTTTGTTATTTTCGCTAGGTAAGGAACGTTTCCACGTAAACTTCTGGAAGTCTAATCTAAAAGACCTGAATGTTGTTTATGGACATTAGAATCCGTAGACTACCACCCGGAAACGAGTGCTACTCAGCTTTATTAGAAATGCACAGCTAAAATTAGATGCGAATTCGTATCCAATAAACTATACAGTATATAGAGATTCGAGGTATAGCCCTATGTAAACTACAGAAATAAGACCGGACTCTGAATACTAAATAACGTTGAATGCGCATGACCTAATTACCGCTGAAGACATTTTTTAACGAGTGTGGTACTGCTGACAAATGATTGATTTTGACATGACAATGGACGTCGAGAGGTCGTTTAATGGGTCGGTCTAACCCAAAAGTGTCTAAGGAAGAAAACGATATGGTTTCTGACAAGGTAAGGTCATGCAATTTTTATATATTTGAAGATAAAGTTCCGAACGATGGTATCGTTCGGCTATTTCTGGCGATTCGGAAGCTTCATGGAGCATAGCTAAGCTAAAGTAAGCACTATAATTGGTGTTGTCCAATTTCATTTAAATCCCGTGACCTGTAATCTCGTAAGATTTTGTTTACATCTCACGCATTTTGTAACCATCAATTACCATCTAGCTTTTTAACGCAGACTGGGAACTTTGAGATAAACCCGCACCATTACTGTCTTACCAGGAAGTGACGAAGGGGCGACTTTTACAATAAGCCACTAGGTGCATAAAAATTTGAAAATGTGTTATGTAGGTTAACATAAAATTGAACAATTTTATTAATTTAAAAATGATTAAACTTGTTAGTATCTTTATAATTTGTTTGTTTGATTGGGTTGACTGGTGTCTTTAAAAAGTGAATTGGATTCTGGATTCATCTACAGCATAATTCAACACAACAAATTATGCCCGTTTCACCTATATGTATTTTATTTCAGAGAGGAACATCGCTTTAAAGCGATATTCCGGCTGCAATAACCCCTATATCCCTTGAAAGGTTACCATTAAATATACTTGAATATGGCATCGACTTATCGTTTCTTCATTTTATAAAGTGACCTGAGGGTTACAGATATATACCTACCTACGACCATTGGCAGCTGAAATTTTGGGCGTACCCAACCCTGTCCATGACGTCACGCGAACTACACTCTTGTGTGTAACCATTTTGTAACCACCAAGTACCCTCTAGCTTTTTAACGCAGACTGGGAACTGTGGGGTAAACCAACGCCATTACTGTCTTACCAGGAATTGACGAAGGGGCTCTACTTTAACAATAAGCCAAAGGTGCATACAAATGTCAAAATGTGTTATGTAGGTCAACATAAAATTGAACAAAATTTTTTCATTTAAAAATGATTAAACTTGTTAGTATCTTTATAATGTGTTTGTTTGATTGGGGTGACTGGTGTATTTAAAAAGTGAATTGGATTCATCTACAGCATAATTCAACACAAGAAATTATGCCCGTTTCACCTATATGTATTTTATTTCAGAGAAGAACATCGCTTTAAAGCGATATTCCGGCTGCAATAATTTGTTTGTTTGTTTGATTGGCTTGACTGGTATCTTTAAAAGGGGAATTGGATTGATGTACAGCTAAATGATATAAAAGCATAGTCCCGGTGTATTTATACAGCTGCAATTTGTCTTGCTACGACCGCACAATTTACGCCGTTTTAGGGGATATCACTACATTAAGACATTCAAAATGGTAGTAGGTTTATGACCAAGCGGGCTGTACGTAAGACATGGAGGTACGCTTCCGCATCAAATGATGGATATATAGTCTTCATATTACATCAAAAGTAAGGTTCATTAAATGTACCTAACCAGGCTTCTGTATGTTTTTTTATTTAAATTTTTTTAATTTAAAACAACTGGGAGTGTGTTGTGCACTCACCGGAGCGGTTGACCCTAGTGCTGTTATTGGAGGTGGGCCGACTTCCCGTGATGCTTTGCGCGATTTGCATCCGGGCATTTGAGCTAGCATTTGCTATTACACCATAAGGAAGGCACAAACATCAAGTTGAAATTTGATGGTGATTTTAGCTTAGATATTGCCGTAAGGGTGATCTGCAAAACAATGTTTTTAGAGTAAATCATCCCGACCCGTTGTTGGAATTTCCGGTCCGTAAAACATCACTTTATCCCAAAACTATATTCTGTACAATTAAAAATATATAATTATTATACCGGTAGAGGCAAGCTAGCTTTTCTTTCACTTCAATGAAAATATATACTTATTGTATAGAGTCCTTTGGCTATACGCAAGTGCGCTTGTGAGCAGTAAAGTATGGGTTGGTTTTCAACTGACGTACCTGACGGTATGCGATAATGACAAAACGGGAATAAAATAAAGCGAGATATGTTTCAAGTAATAGTTTTGGATATACTCTGAGCTGTTCATAGTGTATAAAGGGATGAAGGTTATATACCAATATTATAATCAGTAATAATTTAAACCCAACTGGCCACCCAGGCAACTGTTCATGCGCATTTTACAACAAGCGGTTAAATTTCGGACAGTTAGTAATTTGGGCCTCTAAAGAAAAATTTAGAAAACTTGATTAAAATAATTTTAGACTCCTATAGATGCCTTCGTAACGTTTTTATAAGAACGGATCTACATTTGAAAAACAAAGACAAATGGTCGGATAAACCAAAATAAAATTGTTCAGTATGTGTAATAATTTATTTCAATGGTCTGTAAAACAATTAAAAGCAAAGGAATAATAGACATTTCTGAGCATTTGCCCTTGGTAAAGGCCTGTAGATATACTTTGTTGGACGTTCTAGTGCTCTTATAAGGTTCTCTAACGTTGTCAGAAGTGCAATGAATCGCATGTGACAAGACTGTCTCCCAGCAGGATTTAGCCACCAGTCCGGATACTGTGAAAACGTCTACTGGTTTTTTCACGAACTAGCCCATAGATGACTGGAGTAGTGAAACTAATTGCTCGAGACAGTCGCATCTTTACAACCACCCCCGTACAGACAACTGTAGCATTAAGGAAATTGCTACCGTTTGATTAAAATAGAAATTCAGAAAATGTCGTTTATTTCCCTCATCGACGAGTCGTAAACTCGGAATTAACTGATCAGCTGTCAACAAACTTGATACTTCCACTGGTGAAGGAAGCATTGAGAGGCTGTCATTAAACCTGGCAATGACGCCATACAGTAAACACCAGTCAGGAATCAATTGATGAAGCAATCAATGAATTGTGAGTAAAATGAACTATCAAGTTCAGATACAGACAAACCACGCAGAGTATCAATGAAATCTGCCATCCGAGAGCTTTATTGTCGTCTTGCGAAATCTGCGTACTCTCCCATCGGGGAATTATTTCTACCGTATGTTTCCTGTCATTCGGAACGTGATATCGTATTATTCAGGATACAAAAGGATAAGAGAAATAAGCGACATGATTTCTCAGTTATGTTGTGTCAATAATCTTGCCTAATCTACCTGTAATCGTCAGTCATCGAACTTTTGGTTAGTCATCAATTTAAGGGAATATATGGGTTGATACGGGAACGCCATGTGTCCGCAGGGAACTGGAACATCGAACCGACACTGTTAATGGGTTAGATTCTCAATCTCTAATATCTGACCAGACACCACGAAATGAGTCACATGTCGCCAAATTGAAGAATTGAGTTACATACATCATTGGAAAGCAGAATGTTTACGCTTTAAAATGATAGCAAAACTGTTTAATTATCTAAAAAAATTGACTGCTCCAAATACTTTTTTTGTTTTATTATAGAAAATCAGCTTAAAAGTTATGAAGTCTACAAACTAATATGTTATTGTCGCTAAAACAACACTGGGATCAGCGATATTGTGTAAAATACTGCTGTGAATATCATTCAATACATCTGTTATCCGTTTTGCCTTGTTAAGAGACATTTTAATCGCGAAATCTTCGAAAGTTTGCGAAAAATGTCACATTGTTTACAACTCGATACCGTATAAAACTGTGATAAAACAGGCTTTTTCATATCTCAAATTGGAATTTGATCGGAATTACAGTGTGGATGAATGATAAACGAAGGTATTTATGCAATAAAAGATTTTTCGGAATTTTCACGCCACTTGGAGGCCTGGAGCTCAAATTCAATATGTGCGACATGCGACTCATTTCGTGGTGTCGGGTCACATATGCGTTGATTTAATGCTTACTTGCTGTTGCAGTCATGAAAGGTAAATAACCGGATAAGCGTGACCCATCTAACAATTTTTCTTTGATATCATGGGTAAGATCGTAAATGAATATGTGTATGATCTGCTCCGTGTGACTACTCACATGTGTGACACCACTATAGATGATTACTATATTATTCTAATGCTGGTCAGACTGTACATGGTCTTTCCTCTGAGTACTACAGTGTACCGTAACCCGGCATCAAACACCAGATTTACTGATGAAATATAGGATGTGTGAACTGCAAGACCCTGTTATCGGTCGGAAGTCGGGAAAGCAGCATCAACCCCAGTTCAATTTCAGCTGAAAGCTTATAGTAAAGCAAGTGGTTGAACTTTCTTTAATATCTGTCTGTTTGTTTGCTTATGAGTTTATTTTGGTTATTTACACGATACTTAAGATCACATTATTCATAAGACGGTGTCCAAGGTAGGGGAAGGAAACCACTCTCGACACCAAGATGCATTTAGAACAATATGAAAACCAGTGCTGAATACCCGGATACATCCACTTTGGGGTGTATCTTAGTTCAGAAAGTAGCAGGTGGCGAATAAAGGGGCATTGAGTACCGCCTCACCTGCAAGAACCCTGTACCCAGGGGCTACATGAAAATATAATGTTACCTAGCGTCTTTAATTTGCGGCCAGTGTATAGTGTTCTACAAATATATTCTAATTATAATAATATGAATAAGTCGAATTTATTCAAATGGAAACAGACTTTGAATTATCAGTATTTATCAGCATAACATTTAAATCAGGTTGGTATATTAGCCTATATACCATTTCAATTTCAAGCTGATTGAAATGTTATGCTGTATATTTTCGGGCACTTGCACATATAATATGGCAGCCAAGTAAGGACATTCAATAACTTGGTCTAAAATCTTCCTAGGGTCTATTGGGACCTCTTATCTCAGCGCCTGGGCTACGCTCACAGGTCAGCGGCTATTTATATACACAAGCCCTTTTGCTTTTACCCGCTGACAAAGGTTATGTTTTTTCGAGGATGTCCACAACAGGGTTAATTAAGTCTTGCCATTAGCCATTCCAAACTGCAGTTGTATACATCGTTTCTAAGGCCGCGGCCATAACTGGCTATCTGAAAAACAACTTTGTCCGCTACCTATCAAAGTCTGTATGAAGGTTTAGACTAGAAACGGCTAATAGACGATATCAATTGGATGTTTGAAAGTACACCCTGCTCTAGCAATCCACAAGAAACGGACATTATTTTATCAGAGGTTATAAATAAAACATTTGTATATAGCCAATAGTGAGGGTGTGTTTGGGCTATAACTGTATAGCAATCTAATTGGAGTCAGACAAAAATATGACAGGGAACTGAATTTTAAAGCAAACCGAGTGTCTTTCTCACTAATAAAAACGCAGTATAAATTAATACGTATAAGTATAATTAAAATCTAATTTACATTGCTCAGGTTGCGCCTCTACGAGTTCACCCTTTCAAAACTTTCAGGGCATAAGCTGGTCTCCTAAAGACATCCATGCGTGTGTCCAGGCTACAAGATCCCGACATTCAGAGGTGACCTGGAATTAGGGTGACTTGGATGCATCCGTCTAAACGTTACTTCTATATCCCAGACAAGCCCGAGTCATTCTTCCTAAAAATAAGCTAACCGGATCACCAATGAGATCGCTATAGCGTGAGGCCATGGATTAACGGTCAGAAATCTATTCGTATAACAGACTGAAATTCTATTAAAATTATTTAACTCGGTTGACGTTGTTCATGCAGTTTTTTCTTACTTCTGTTTAATGTTATGTGACCTTTCCAAATGTGTCGACTGATAAAACACTTCAATTTCCGACCTTCAAAAAAATATATGCTTCAGTTGTAGAAGGATGTGTCACACATTTAAAAGGTCTTGTTTGTGGTGTATAGGAAAGAGAACATCTGGATGCTTTGCTCGATCTATCGAGGTATGGTGAGAATTCCCAGCGTGTCCATCGTGAGCATTTCGGTGTATTCATAAGGTCTTAATATACCACCTTATTGATGCATTTGATTAAATCAGGTGTGTTTTTTATTATTGGTGAAGGACATACACACACTTTGCAGATTTACAGTGTAACGACAACAATTAAAATGGGGGTGATTATCACTTCCAAATTAAAACATGCCATGTCAGAATTCTATGAGGTGCATCACAATACCATTTTTAAAAATGGCACTGTTCTCCAAATTGGTTTAGATCAGACGAGACAGTCAACATTGTCGTTTTCGTAACAAAATGTACAGCCTTAGGCGTGTTTCCAGACGGAGAGTTTATCAGATCAAGTAGTACCTGTATTTAAACCCCTTGTCAAGACAAATGTGAGGTGCAATAGACGACTTGATTTTACGACGCTATCCAAATTAATTCGGTAGGCTTTAGTACATCATGAACTGTCAAACATGAAGCGGTCATGCCTTCAAACAGTAATGCAATGACTTTATTTGATTGTTTGTGGAGTCGCAACGAGCCAATCAAGTCACGGCAAAATAAAATAAACCCACTGTATATCGATGCAAGGACAGGCATATAGCTATTCAACAAATTCATTCTTCTACCATTTATAGAAATGAAATTCTGTCGGAAAACGAATTTGAATTTCGGATAATGGGAATGACTCAAAATCATTTCGTAACCATTTGGTATTTAAACACAGACTGCAACTTTGGGATAAACCGGCGCCATCAGGACCTGCCCAGGAAAATCACGTGGCGGAGCTCTACTCTTCGCCACAGTTACAAAAAACGCAGCTGCTAAAATGTGTAAGATACTGAGTCATAATAGCATGGAATAAATGTTTTATTTAGGAATAACGAAATGTGATAGAAACTTTAACAATCAATTGTACATGATCTGCAGCTGTATGACATCATTACATAGTCACAGGCTATTCTACTCAATAAACTAATTTATTTAGTGTAATAGTAATAACTTTCTGGGAAATAAAGCCCCAAAATGCACTGTTTCTTTTCTGTCGTCATTAATTCGATCAGCAATTAGTTCCAAAGTTATTATTGAATCTTCAGCAAATTGACATATTTGTGAATCAGCGGATCCATGGTTTGCAAACAGGATTCATCAACTTAATATTCCGATCTATGTTCTACGTCATGAGTGGTTCAGAAAAATTGTTCTCCTCATAATATTCCTTAGTATCGGAATGACACTTAAAGCCGTTCTATAGTTCGTGGGGTTCATCCGTTTCCGCAACGGTGCAACTCTCATGTCGCATGGTACAGTTTTGCATAGTATTCACAAAGAGTTGTTCATTTTTTTAATGAGGATTCAACGCTGTACTCAAGGGTATTTAACTTCCACGATCACGGATGGTCCATTCCATAGGGTTCCTTGTTTCAATATGGACGCAATCTAGGAGAAAACCTCGTAAAAACCACGCTAGATTGCCGGAGCCACAATATATGTCTCACTGATATATTGGATGGTCGACAGTCGGACTCGAACCCTTGGATATTCTAAAATATAATGGATTCTACTTCCTACGTCGAGAAATTGACTCTAAGATACATCTGGGTTATCTTGTTTTGCATTTCTTCTATTTTCTGGTCTATGGCATACGTCGCCGAAAATATTGGCGGAAACTAATGCGTGGCATAGCGTACGAGAGTTGTTTTAGTCTCGTCCACTATAGAAACTCTGGCGAGAATACGATTGACCCGTGGACGGTGTATCGAAGTAGGATCAGAGGCAGATACGCTTGCCACAAAAACACGCCCGCCGGCCATTCACATGATAAGCTGAGGTCGAATTCCATACGTTGATATTTCAGGACCCAGAAAGGTACAACTGGATCGAGCAAATGTATATTTTCATCGAGGCGATATGATCAAATGTTTTTGAAAATATAAGTATATCACCCAGGAGGAAACTCAAATATGCCAAACCACACACAACCATGATGATTTTTTCCGAACTATTTTAATCCTGCTGGAACTGCCAGGATATTTTAGTACTAGCATGTACTAAACGCAATGTATCTGTGTCAAGAGAGGGGCAATGGTTATTTCTGAAAACACCGTTGATCTTGTATAGAGCTTACGAAATTATAACCTTTTGTGTAACTGACCCTGTAATTTATTGAACTTCATCTCGTACAAGAGGCAATTCAAAATTTCTACCTCTATCTGAAGACAAAAGGTTATTTGCGCGTTCAATATCATGCTCGTTTGTGGTACTAATGTGAGTCTGTTGAGTTGATGGTGGGCTGCGATTGGGTTCTGTAGGAATTATTCTCAAAGACAATCTATAGATATGCCTTTAAGTCACGAGTCAACCTGATTGGCGGAAAACAATTGTCTGCTTGGGCCTTAGAGTGAGACTGGGTAATAGTTGTGATCATCACGGGTCAACCTGATTGGCGGAAAGCAATTGTCTGCTTGGGTCTTAGAGTGAGACTGGGTAATAGTTGTGAGCATCACGGGTCAACCTGATTGGCGGAAAGCAATTGTCTGCTTGGGCCTTAGAGTGAGACTGGGTAATAGTTATGAGCGTCACGAATTTGATCGCAAAATTTGAAACTTGGTTGAAGATTAGGCCTGGGAGATTTGTTCCAGTTGAAAAAGCCGTTTCAAATCGTTTGTTCCGTTACGGGAACACAATTAGTGTTTCCATGTAACGGAAACTGACCGGGAAAAATAGGATTTTGTTTAGCTTGTTTAATAGCATATGTAGCAGGGTGGTGTTTCTCATTTTCGTAACCGTTCAGGGTTTGTATGACCTAAGACTGCGCACATAACAATACTTAACCTCGGTAATATATTGCACAGTTAGCCACAGGTAATAAGTAAGTAAGAACACCTTCAATACATTTGGCCATCATATTTATTGTCTAGTTATACGCACTGTTCTTGTGTTATTCATGGTGAGATTAAACAGACACTTAACCCAATGTGTTCCATAATTAATCTTTTGATTAGGGTATCGGAAACGGAAAGGATAACCGACCCCTAATGAATGGCAGGTAACAGTAACACGATATCAGGGCTGAATTTCGTGAAAAAAGTGAACTGCTGCCAGCTTCCTCGGTATGCTTTTGTATAAAACTTTATGCTTTGTAAAACGGCTTAATTCCGGAAGAACCCTTTTTCTGCAATTAAATGACATACACTAAATCTGTTCCAAGACACATTGACGAAAAGAGCAAACGGCGATACGTGAATTGTCGATGTTAGACGTTTGTGGTCCTATCATGAGGCTGAAAGTCCGCCGCCAAAGTCTCTCTCCAAAGCCCCCGAACCCAGCGTTTACCAGACGGGTAAACTGACATTTGACTTCCGCATTAAAATTGATCAGATTGATTAAAATCACAATCACAGTCCCATATATACATTATATGTAGAAAAGAAGGAGAACAGTAGTCACTAGAGTCAGGGTTCACCTTCACAAATACATCCGAGAATAATTTAAAAAAAAAAAAAAATGTCGCGGCTATTTTGGATACTGAATCTTCAGCACAAGTAAATAGCTTAATTTGTCTTCGAGTAACCGTGTTCACAACACAAAGATGCAGATACAAGCTAGACTTAAATATTGGACAATAATGCATTAGCGGTCAAATCGTTTTATGTAATTGTATGCAAGTGCCATCCGGTTTGAAATTAATATTTGAATTCGTCTTCAAGTCACTGTGTTCACAACACGTATACAGACGTCTATTGTTGTAAAAAAAAAAGTATACAATAACAGCCATATTGATCTGCCAAATTTCGTGAAATGCAATGAGTCACAAACGTAGGCGCAGTATCAAAACTAAGGAACAAAAATAGGAGCATTTTTTAAGGCAAACGGACAAATGTAGTTGAATTATTCAAGCTAAGATACAAACATAGGTGCGTTATTAAATTTAAGATACAAACATAGTCACGTTAATAAAGCTGAGACACAAACATAGGCGCATTAATGCAGCAAAGAGATAAACATAGGCACATTATAAAAGCTAAGAGACAAGGATAGGCGCATTATTCAAGCTAAGAGACAAGGATAGGCACATTATAAAAGCTAAGAGACAAGGATAGTCGCATTATTCAAGCTAAGAGACAAGGATAGGCGCATTATTCACGCTAAGAGACAAGGATAGGCGCATAACTAACACCTCCGCTTGAGGTTAACTGGAACACCAATCTTTAGATATCACAGAAAATGTCAGGTATTGGTCGGTCAGTTTGAACATTGATTTTTTTCTGTATCCAACACCTATCTGTACTATGCAGTTATAAAAAGGTGTTATGTGGGAAAGTGTTGATCACAGGAAATAACGGGACTGCTATACGTGAAGAAATTCAATATATGCACATGAAAGTACCGTAGTTATGGCGTAAAATCCCAATACAAAACAACTACAAACCCAGGATTAATCCGAAAGCAGCTAGTTCCAATATATCTTTAAAACACAAGAGCCATCTGTCTTCATTTCTCGGTTTGTTTGGGAGATCTCTTGGCTTTAACAAAAGTAAAAAAAACCGTAAGCGACATATGACAAAAAGCACTGGAACCTATTAATTTCACACGAGCCGGGGGCATTAGATTGTCTAATTAATAGACGAAACCTATATACTTGTTATACACTGGATCGAGTTTGTTAATCTTTTAAGGGAACACCTGTAAAGTGTTTGGTCTGTTGTGGTTATGAGTGGTATTGAATAAAGGTAATTCTAGAATTATAATAAACAAGTTTCTGACAAATCAAATGCGTTATATTTGTCACTATTTAAAATGATAACACGTTTTTAAAACGTGTTTTGCCACATGAAAATAAGATTTCATTAATGCTTGTGGACACTTAAAGGGGAATTGAAAGTACTGGAAATAAAGTTTACTAAACATGATCCCACCCCTTGTTGTACTACAAATCGCATTCCATATATAATAACGAACCTACAGTTCATTAATTTTGTCAGAACATGGAAGACTTTTACTTCCGATAGTAATTCGTGAAGATAAACAACCTACACCTGGTCCGTCCAATGGTTTTCTATCAGTGGCGGAAGTAACCTTCTTGGCGGTGTGGAGGTGACCCCCCACCACTCCACCTCTTTTTAACTTTTTGACTGTTTTGTATTTGTGCTGAACCAATTGCCATGTCTATCTGCCTCCATGTGATATACGTTTTTTCCTTGTACCTTGTGTTACAAACCTGTGTTCCATGCTGTTCCAATAGTAAAAAGCCCCACTATAACACACCAATAACAGATGAAGTTTGACTGTGCTATATGTACCCTTATAGCAAGCGATCGACACTGAGTTTGACAGTGCATCTAGCAGCTTGTGGATGAATGATTTAAATAACAATAGTAGGGCATCACTGACGCATTGGAAGGGGAGCCCGATCATAGCCCCAACCATAACCGATCAGCAACTTTTACCAGTTCCATTTTTGGGGGTCGAAAATAGTTGTTATAATAATATCCTTTTCTGCGACTGCAGATTGGTTTTAAGGTGACCTTTTGTGTTTACATTATTGGCTGTCAGTTGTTTTGGTTGGTACCTCAGAACTCCTTATTGGGTTAATTATTAAGGGTCATACTATAACATCATTCAAATTTTGCATGTTTAAGAATGGAACATCATGTTCACAGCTAAGACGATTTGAACAGTTTCGGGAGATGACAATCATGATGCTCCATTCTCAAATAGGCTGTATTTGTTTTGTTATTCCGACAGAGTTTCTCCACTATTTAAGACGAGTTTTATAAGTGGTAAACATTGGTAAATTCAACTTATATTTTTACCCTCTATGATAATGGGCCGGCCTTTGTTTTACAAGAGATGACTTTCACGTGACGGGGTATAGGAGACTGCTTTACTATAAATACTTCTCACGTGAGCGAAAAGGAAATATCTTTGAAACACATGAGAATAGTTATCAATGTCCCATGCTCCAACGTCACGTTTTTCTTTTTTGCCAAGTGACGTTCGTGAATAACCTGTTCATCAGGGTAAACACTCGTCAACAGGTGTCCTTTTTCAGAAAGTCATTATAATGTGACAGTTCCGCAAAGTAAACACTCTAGTAATTTTAATGTGACTGCTCGAACCCTCGTCCGCTGGTAATACAAGAATGTCGGTATAATGGGACTACATCAATAGCCTGTTACAGAATCTTAATCCTCGTCTGCTGGTGATCCAAGGACGTCATTATAATGTGACTACATCAATAGCCTGTTACAGAATCTTAACCCTCGTCTGCTGGTGATCCAAGAGCATCGTTATAATGTGACTACATCAATAGCCTGTTACAGAATCTTAATCCTCGTCTGCGGGTGATCCAAGAACGTCATTATAATGTGACTACATCAATAGCCTGTTACAGAATCTTAATCCTCGTCTGCTGGTGATCCAAGAACGTCATTATAATGTGACTACATCAATAGCCTGTTACAGAATCTTAACCCTCGTCAACTGGTGATCCAAGAACGTCATTATAATGTGACTACATCAATAGCCTGTTACAGAATCTTAATCCTCGTCTGCTGGTGATCCAAGAACGTCGGTATAATGTGACTACATCAATAGCCTGTTACAGAATCTTAACCCTCGTCTGCTGGTGATCCAAGAACGTCATTATAATGTGACTACATCAATAGCCTGTTACAGAATCTTAATCCTCGTCTGCTGGTGATCCAAGAACGTCA
>JAQQZZ010127423.1:0-14058 GCA_030265115.1 Mopalia vespertina | reverse complement strand
CAGGGCTTCTAGCTCAAAATATCACCGGTCATGGTCTGTCAAGATTTTAATGGGGAACTCCAAAAGGACTGATTAAGTTATTTGCCAGGCGGTTTCGCCCAACGAAAGTTTGGGAGGGAGCTGTGGGGCCAAACGTTAAAATTACGGCTTATGGCAAATTAATGGTGGTCTTGCGCCATTTAGGACACGTCGAGAGTCAAGGTCAGGTTAAGCCTATTGATGCTAATGTCAGTGCTATTTCAAATTTTCCACCACCTACATGTAAGAGAGAGTTTAAACGCTTCCTCGGTATGGCTGGCTATTACCGTAAATTTCGTCCAAATTTTTCTACTATGAGTGAGCCTTTGACTCAGTTACTGAAAAAGAATGTAAAATTCATTTGGTCATTTAATTGTCAGACATCGTTTGATGAGTGTAAAGCCATACTTAAGAGCGTACCAGTTCTGTCAGCACCCGCTTTTAGTGTACCATTTAACCTAGCAATAGACGCTAGTGTCGTAGCTGCAGGTGCAGTCTTAATAACAAGAAGACACAGAGCAGGTGGAGACACCCAGTGTCATACTTCTCACATAAATTTGACAAGTGTCAAAGACATTATTCCACTGTTGGAAAGGAATGTTTATCTTGGCTTTACAGCAACTTAACGTTTATGTTACCTCTTAATCTAAACCCATTAGTGTATATAGTGATCACAATCCTCTCACATTTTTACATAAATTAAAAGGTAAAAATCAAAGATAATTGAGATGGAGTTTGATGTTACAAGATTTTGATCTTGACATAGGACATATAAAAAGCAAGCATAACATTATTGCAGATTGTTTGTCAAGAGTTTAAAATCTTTGATTTATGTCAAGATCAGCTCTGCACATACATACATACATACATACATACATACATACATACATACATACATGTATAAATAAATGTTTGTTAACGATTTTGTTTCAATATATTAATAAATTGTGTAAACATTGTTGAACTTGTACATTTATGTTGACATGAAGCTACAGATAACATATACATACTTTGTATATTATTAAGTTCCAAAGAAAGTTTACTTTGTCAACTTTCTCAGGGGAGATGTGTCGTATATATGTTTATTGCAAGCTGTGTTTTTAATGCATTAGGTCATTGGCTATAAAAAGATTCATGTATCTTTAACTGTAAACAAGCAGCATTGTAGTAGTTTTGACCAGTGTACATTGTAGTAATTTTTACCCTGTTATTACAGGTCCATCGCTTTGTTTACATACTGAATTTGCTAGAATCAAAAATGACCCACTGTTCACCGGTCAGTCACTGTTTATTAACATTAATTGTTCTAGTAGTTCCTCTGACCCTGAACTTATTGTTGTGAAATCTGTTGATTGGGTAAAATTAGGTTTTTCCAGAGTGTTCTATGTGATGTTATTCTAAAATTATATCTGGAAACTTCTGCATCTCCCTATATAAGTGAGATCAATTTTTGATCAGTCACAAGCCAGTCACTACTCAGTTTAAAGAGTGATCAGCCAGCCAAGCCAATGGATATAGAGATAAATAAACTGATGAATTTGGATATACTTTGTAACTACTGTGCATTCGGACAGAATTTTGTTTAATGTAATTCTGAACCTAGCCTGAATATCTCTGTAAGGGGGTTACTATTGGATCTGGATATGGTGATTATCCCGATGTGGATATAATGGGAACAATTCCGTGTTTATGCCTTGGAACTGTGTATCTAAGGATTTATTGCTGTAGACTTCGAAGATGATGCAGATTGTCATAACGTCACTTGGACTCAACTATAAGGCTGGTTTATACGCGGATTTATTGTATGCTATATGTAAGTTTATTGATACATGCGTAATATTTTCATTGTCTCTTACCTTTAATTGTATTTCTTAAAGTATTTCTGCCATTGAATACCATACTGTGTATCATTGTTGTTATTTTACAATATATATTGTAAACAAATAAAATCGCTGATCGTTTTCTTTCTGTTTGGTTTCTACAGTGACAAAACTGATTAATGAACAAATTGTCCTCTTGATTTTATTTTTAAAAGATAAATCAACTTTTGTTAACATTGAGTTAATAGTTCATACTGAAAGGAAATAATGCTGCTGCTTTTGTTTTTTGACCACACTCTATCAATACTGGCATAGGTTTACCAAAACCTTACTCTTCCTTTAAGTGAAAAAAGAAACATATAAGATGACATCTGAATATTCTTCAGGAAAACCTTTATCAATTGAATTCCCTTCGTTGACAGTCAGTCGTTACATAGATCGAAAATGATACCTGATGAATATCCTTTAGGGATAAAGGTAAACATATTCATCTATTCATCAACTAATCAGCAACAGATCTTTCGGTAGCCAATTCGAGGCTATGTTTTGTGCTCTTTTTAGTGACTGTTCTTATGATGTGATTTTCAGTATTGTTTTTATTCTCTGAAAGTTAACTTGTCTTAACTGAAAAGGTTATATTACATTCATTCAAATCTGTGAGTCACATAGTGAGGTCAGCTTGAACATAAACGCCTATCTCGTTGTCAATCAAATACCATATCTAATGGTATGTTTCTTTAGTTAATAATTGGCTTGACCAATCGAAATTAGTCGATTAGTAAGACATTTACGGATAGTTTGAAAAAGGAAAGAACTAAAGAAAAAGGGGACAAGAACTTTAGAGAAATTTAGAGGAGATAGCAAGGGTTTTTTCCGACAAGGGTTCTGAATTGGGTATAGACGGGAATGGAAAGAAATCGAGATCAAAGTACAAATTTAATTCTTTATTTCAAACTTGCACTACTAGAACAACTCAACGCTACGATGATATCTATTATATGCTCCCTTTTATACTAAACAGTAATACTAATTTTAATTCAAACATGTCTTTCTTTTACAATATTTCGGTCGTGACTTGTTGGGGGTTGTATGTGATATTAAGTGTATGCAGATGTGAAATTCTTTTAAATACGCTTCCTCTGTATATAACATCTAAAATATGCTAAAATAATTAGCTTATACGAAGAAATTCAGGCTTTTTTTTTTTAGATAAAGCAAGCTTCATTACACTCTTCATGTCACAACTATATGCCAAACACATTTTAATTTAAAAAACTGGATCTAGTAATTTCTAATAAAAGTTAAAAGTAGGCCTATAGACCAGTTTAACATTACACCATGAATCAGGTTATTCTTATATTAAATTCTTTATATGGTTTATTACTCTTTGAAAATCTTTCTGCAAGGACTGTTAGGCGTTCATTCCGATACGATACGTCACATTGTAATAAATGCAGTACCAGGAAGTCATATTATTTAATGTGTACTTTGTAAGTCTAAGATGATTTTCAGTGCCACGCAGTTTGTGGTCACCGAAGTCTATAGCATAATAAGGATTTTGTCTGATTATATTTAAAGGATATCTACCATACGTTAATTCAGGGCTGCTGCTTTGACTTGTCAAGTTGTTCTCGATAAACCAGTGATCAACTTATGTTCCAAACAAAATGTCCGGTTCAAAGGTATGCTGATTGTTTTTTAGACCAAGCAGATTTAATAGTTGCTTGTGGTAATTTTTAAGTCGTATATTTAATTTTGGTTTTGAATTTGCATGTATAAGATTGGATAATGTCCAACAGAAATTTTACACTAAACTATTTTGTTATTTTATCTTTTCCATTTTTTTCATTGGCCATTTAGACTCTCCAGATTGAAAACAAAGCTGTTTAAACAGAACAGTTGTCGCTACCAAAACAATTCAAAATTCTTCGATAAATCCGACAGTGATTCAAATTAAAGAGTGCAGTGTAAAAACACAACGGATTATGGTGGTTATTGTATTAATTGGTCACATAAAATCAGATCTCCAAAAAGCTCCCCGTGGTTTGTTTGTCGCTATATTAAGATCTAACGCAATCACCACACCTACAATGTCGATTGGTTTCTTAAATTGACCACAGAGCTGCTTCTCAATTCTGGTTTGTAAAAGCCGAAGATTTCCGCCAACGAACCGAAGTTTCCCGACTGCTTATTTTTTACATGGCCAACGGATACATGCACGCACAATCAACAAACACCATTCAAATAATAAACTTTGAGTGGAATGTTATTGTCCCCTATTTAAATTCGACTTACAACTTCAAAGCAGAAGAAAATCGGACAACTTCTGCTTGCTTTTGGCTGAATTTGGTGTACCATGGCCCCGTGTTATCTGTGTTTTTATTGGACAGCTGGAACTGTGACCTTTCGTAAAGCCCAGTAAGCTTGACTTTATTGAACAGTATAAGTAGAGTGATTGCGCTAGATCTCAATATAGCGACAAACAAAACACGGTGAGCGTTTTTGAGATCTGATTATTATTAGATTGCATATCGATACTAAACATTTTAAGGAGACGAACATTCACACACTGGCATCCATGCAGTGCTAATTCTTAAGGTATAGCACTGTATTTTAGCAGGTTAATTAATTCTACCAGGCTACTCGACTTAGGTACCGCAAAGAGTGTAGCAGATCCTCCCATATAGAAGCAGCAACTGTCAGCCAACAAAATTATTCGATCTTGGCCAAATGCACTGCCGAGTGTTGATTCAGGGTTATGTCATAATGTTTTGCTGATATATGTTCAAGATATGACGAGAGCAATATATTTCCGGTCGCGGACATGCAGGGTCATATCTAATACCAGAAATAATGGTAGCCCGGTTTAATTATTTTCAAGCTACAGACATTTACTCGGATAATCCACGAACGTTACCATTACATAAAAGAAAACAAACCGAGACATCGTTCATGTCACGAATTAATTGAGCTGGAAGAGAATGTGAGCTGGAAGTGGATGTGAGCTAGCTGTTCATGATAAATTATCTAAACCTGTCACATGTCAGCAAATTCCTCTTCCTTGAAGTTTACAGCATACTCGATTGAGTTTACCAATAGTAGACTTAGGCCTACATGCCAAATATGTTGTCTGTCCGTGTGAAGTTAATGAATTAAGATATATAACAAGTCGGCAACCAAAGCCAATGTAGTCTGTAAAATGAAACATTAAAGTGTTTTATTGTTTATCTGCTGGTTTCCTATTGAATTTTGGATATAGTATTCACTTGCTGGGCCACACTGTAAAACATAGACAAGACGGTTTTCATTTTACTAGCTACAATTTAGATCCGCCATTATGACCTACTTTTCTAGGTTGTTTTCCAACTGATATTCGGCTCTGCTTGGCATTACGAGCTACGGCTGTGCGAAGATCTAAAAATAGCTCAGAGGCCTAGCAACAACTTCTACATTGATCTTTTAGTTACATGAGTCAGCTGGCCTGTCATTTCGCTTGAGGAAGCACAGGATTGGTTTGCCAGATTAACGTCTTCGCTTTGGTTATGTTGCACTCAATATTTCGTCCGTTGTTGTGTGGAAATTAAATAAATCTTCAGGAAGAAACAGCTTTGGTTCTATAGGTCGCTATGTTTGTGGCTGAAATCAAATTTGTTTCAAATCAAATATGATTATAGCGGCCGTTAAAGCATCTATTCGATTGTTTGTTTGTTTGTTTGTTTGTTTGTTTAACGCCATACATAGGTAATTTCACAATCTAAGTGACATACAAAGACTATAACAAGCAATGTATGTTACAGAAGCTAATTAAATGATCATATTCTTGGTACCCCGACGCTCGGGGAGCGAAGTAGCCAAATGAAGCGGAGGACCATCCGGGATGGCTTCGTAATGAGTCTTTATACTAGCACTTTCTTGTCATTGTTAATTTCCATTGGAGTCGACTCTGCTAGATTAAATATAAAAACAAACGAACCAACATTGTAGGTGCACTATTGGCTTTATTATCATTAATTAAAGATAAGACATTACGTGACGTTAAAGATAACACGTTGGCTTACTGCCTGTAGATGAAGTAATGCGAGAAAGTGCGTGAAAAGCCTATCGTGCACCTAGCTCCGAACCAAAGGATCTTCATGCGTGAGATCGGGTGGTTGTATTACGCCGTGTGGTTGTCCCGCTTCGTCTGTTGTCAGTGACTTAATTATTTGAGGTTGATAAGTGAAAAATGGCAAGTGCTAAGTATGTCGTTAAATCCCAATCGATCAAACAATTATAGGTACGATTCATTTGCTTGATTCATTTAACTTGAAAGCATTCGGTATTTTAAGAAGTCTATATATATGTTTGATAAGACTTCTGCGCAAGAAAGAAGCTAAACACTTTACCATTTGTCATGTACTTAATAGTTGCATTGACTCATCTAATGTTAATTATAAAATTATCTGATAATGATCTAGTGTACGGAGCCGTAAATTGTGAAATAGAAAATACAAATTATGCTGCTCATTAACTCGAGTGGACGACTAATTATTTCGTTTGTACGACTTATTCTCTCGTTTTAATGACTTCATTTATCTCTTTTGAACGTGTATATGTGATGCAATATGGATGTGTTGAAGCGACATTCTGCGGCTTTGTGACGCTTGGCCTGGTGCCAGATGGCCTTCCGCTGTCGCTACACAGCGTGTTGTTGACGTCAACACTTGGCTGCGTGCCAGAAGAGTGCTATGTCTGGAATGTCCTCAACAAAGCTTTGCAGCCACCACACCATAGTTGGTGAGGGTTGACACTAAATATAAAGTCGTATGTGTGACCTCGAGAACGACTTGCTTTTGTCTAAAATTCTTATCCACGCAATTCAACCGTATATTGATGTAGGTAGGAAACAGAGTTCATGTGTCTGCTAGTCTATAGTACTACGATGTGGGTTCAAAGCCCGTGGTTTCCTATTTCACATGTAGGCCTTCTTGTCTGAAACGTCCACTAGCATCGACTGTTCATCACTTCTCGAAACAGGATAGGATTTTGTTTAACTGCTAATACTTTCACTTATACATCTTATGTTCGGTGCTTTCATTTTAAAAAACGTAGTTTTCAGTTTTGTTCATGTGTTTACGTTTCAAGTTCATAGACTTCCGAGTCCATTATTAAATTTGGTTGGACTCGGAGAAACAATAACAGTGTCACGTTATCCAAAACGTTATGTCTGTTAATTTTTGTTAAATGATGTTGAATAAAAACCAAATGTTGAATTGAATAAAGAGGAGCCTGAGGTTATCGTGCTGCTTTTTACAAAACTCAAATTCTTTTGTAGCGCTTTTATTCCCCACAGTATCGACATGATTGAATATATACTGCAAGTGTAAGCTCAAAATGGATTATGTTTCATTTCATTTTCTTTTCATTTATTTATCTGTGAGAGCTGCCTAAGCACTCACATGTATATAAATTGACTCATACATAAATACTTACATATATAATACAGCACATAATAGATATTCTTTGACAGATGAGAAAAGTACTTGTGTTGACCGGGACTGATTATATACGGAGAGCAATACGTTATAATAAATAATATAAATGTCTATATTCAAACATGGACCTTTTTCTATGTTTAACTTATATGAGTCGGTACTCTGCACTTGGTAATAATACGCTGATATGTACTATCAGTTGACTTACACAAATACCATGGAATGAAATGTTTATCATTTGAGGAGCGATAAAAAGACTAGGATGACATAGTTATTAAATGCCCATTCAAATTATGCAGCCATTGGCCAATAGCTTTTTGTTTGTAGCAGTGTGTAACAATTATCGATATGATGATTTATTCATCCATTCCGAATCGATTTGTTTGTTTGTTTGATTGGGGTTTAACGCCGTACTTAAGATTATGTCATTCTTCTGGCGATGTGCCAGCCCAATGAAGAAACAAACATTGACTGGCAACAAACAAAGACAACACAGAACATTCACACGATAATCCAAACAGATCACTAAAACAGATCGACTTCTGGCTGCCTCAGCTCGGAGCATTACGGTTCACCATTGGCTCTATATTGTCATTTGTCCTAGGTAAAACATCACGTGACGCTAATGACAACACTTTGGCTGACTGCCCGTAGATGAAAAGTAACGCGATAAAGTGCGTGAAAAGCCAATCGTGCACTTAACTCACTCTGAAAGCACAAGAACGATACAAATATATTAAACAACCACCTGGTTCCGAAACGGAGGCCAGTACTACAAAAAACCCTGAGGTGTAGTCCTCAAATATCAACCCTGACATCAAAAATACAGACTTTGTACATAATATTAGGCCTACTTTTAATGTATAATGTTTGGTGCTTAATTTTCTAATTAAGTAATCCATAATTTTACATTTTCTGGCGATTAACATAAGGGCGGAGTACGTCCTAATTCTGAATAAACATAGGAGTACGTTTTCATTCTGAATAAACAAAGGAGTAAGCCCTAATTCTGAAGATAAACATAGGAGAACGTTCTTATACTGAATAAACATAGGAGTACGTTGTTATTCTGAATAAACATAGGAGTGCGCCCTAATTATGGAGATAAACCTAGGAGTACGTTGTTATTCTGAATAAACATAGGAGTACGTCCATATTTTGAATAAACATAGGAGTACGTCCTAATTATGGAGATAAACCTTGGCGTACGTTGTTATTCTGAATAAACATAGAAGTACGTTCATATTTTGAATAAACATAGGAATACGCACTAATTACGAAGAAAAACATAGGAGTACGTTGTTATTGTGAATAAACATAGGAGTACGTCCATATTTTGAATAAACATAGGAATACGCACTAATTACGAAGATAAACATTGGAGTACGTCCTTGTTCTGAATACACAAAGGAGTCCGTCCTAATTCTGAATAAACCATACAAGTTGTAGCATTCTAGGAAGATGTACTAATCTCTTACAATATTCTAAATGGACTTCTCCCATGTTTCACACCCGCAGTTGATGATTTTTTTGGTCCGTGCAAATCAAATAGCAACAATTTTGTGTGACAGTTTAAATCAGACTGCGCAATTTCACTTTGATTTACTTTTTTATTCGTGCGTATATTTAGTCCGCTATTTTACTTAAGAAGCCATACATTGCCGGCTATCTTTGCTTGGTTAGACGAGATAAGCAGCTTTGAATTTACCATTTTGATTCAATTGGATTCCTAAATATACGAATCACTTTCGTGACGATAGAGAATTCGTATCATTTTTATACAAACATTATTTTTTTATTCACATCCTTTTTGTTTTAAGACTCCATATCTTCAGCACTCGTTTTCCCCAAATTTACGTCCAAAACCCATGTACACCATATCTTTATCGATGACGATAGTTTATTTGCAGATATAATAGTGTCGTCAGAATACATTAAAAGATATAAACTATAAATTCCAATATATTTATATTAGGGCAATCCGTTTTAAAAAATTCGATTTCATAATTGAAGAAATCAGAATATTAGTGTTCTACCAAACACACACTTTTGTACGTTTATATACAGACTGTATACATGGTTCTAGAATCTGGGATAGAAAGAAGATTTAGGATCAGGTGGATGGATTTATTATTATTTTTTTAATATGCAAGTATTTTTGCTCATCTACAAATGTATGCCAAAACTGGTTTTATTTTCCCCTCGACCTACATTTGTCTGATGTTTAAAACAGAGACTTTTTAAGCAATCAAACTCACTAATCACTAAGCAATCAAATATCACTTGCAATATAAGTTACAATAAAAGCCAATCTATGAAGGGACACATTGACACAAAAACAAGATTGTCAGTCATATTTCCTTTATTCTGGGTTATTCAACACTATCTTGTTAGTTTGTTGATTCCTGTAGTTTTTATCAGTAGCCAAAAAAAGCCAGATGTACTAACATTGTTACACTCTATTAATCGCGATCGGTCCTGTTATACTACAGAACATTTTCACGCGAACGAGGCTTGGACTGCAGCGGAACAAAATTAATGTTATGTCACACTTTGCAGCGTGCAACATCATTTATGTTAAAGCGGCATCGACAAAAGTCATCCTGCTAAAAATGTCTGTCACTAAAACATTTAATTCTTATAGGACTTTCAAAATATTTCTATTGAACTTCGTCTTTCCGTTGAAGTTCTTAGGGATTTTGTGCTTGATTCTATACGAATCCGTGGACTTTATTTTCCTAGCATTCTATAGAATTCTTTAGTGCCTCGAAGCTACGAGGCTACTCGTTCGATTCCTTATCTGGAAAGTTTTTTTTATACCAGAGTAAAACCTTAGTCAATGTGCTTGTCTTTGTTTTTATCTCTTATTATTTTCCTAAAGCTATTTCACATGCGCATCAAGATTGTGTATAGTGCACAGAATAAATATACAGCTTGCTACATGTATAATGGTATGTTAATGCATATAAGTGTGCACAATTCATAAGATATGTATTTAATGATATAAGTTGCTTGATACACGGAGTGTAATTGTCCCAAGGTATAATTATTCCGGTAGCTAGTTCACACTGATAGAGTTAAACTTGTTCGACAATTGAAATAGTTGATCATTTGGGATCAATATATCTTCCACATCAATAAAGAAATATAGCAATATTATTTCTGGCCATTCGCAAGATGGAAGGTTAAAACGGGTTTCCAAATACAACTTGGAGTATATCTGCCACCATGGAAATATACACATGATCCATACAGGACTTGATTTGGCACGAACAAGTTTTACAATTTTATTGCACATTTTTATATAGGACTTTTCTATAAGAATTTATATTACCATTTCTATAGGATTCTTTAATAAAGGATTGTTTTCAATAGAATTTCAATCATATAGAACTTGAATCCTATAAAACTTGGGTACTATTGGCATTTCTATAGGTTTTCTAATGTGATTCGACCAATCAGAATAAAACAAATTAGAATTTGACTTTTGCATACAAATCAATTTAGAATACATTGTCGGCTGACTGTGAGGATCCAAGGTGACCGGTTCTCGTACAGGCCTCGGCTTACACCCTTTTACAATAGTTTTGTTCTGGATACGAGTTTTGAGCTTGAATAGCGCTATTCACAAACGATACAAAATTCTTTCATCGATATCAACTTTAGCAGTTGTCTCTTTCTCCTGTCAGAGGTGTACTAAATACCCGCCAACTGCATGCACTTACTATAACCGTGTATGTTACAGATGGCCCGAACATTTGAAATTCACAACGACATTCAAATAAATATAACACTGTTAATATACAGTTTATAAACGACAAAAAAATGTTTTTATTTTTGGAAACTATGTCACTCAACCTTCTATTTTGTCTAATACCGGCATGAACTGTTGGCTATAAATGGTGTTCTACGTACAATCATTGTTTGAGCTCGATTCCAGTACATTGTCTTACTAGAATCTGTTATGACTAAGGGTTCCAGTGTCGCTTTTAAAATAAGATCACTCACCGAACAACACCATATACTCTCAACAAACTTACAGACTGAAAATGGTGTTACGTATTCAGCACCGTCATTACCAAAGAAACACAGAAACACATCTCGATATCGTGGACAATACAAAGTGTCAGAGTGACACAACTAAGACGTTTTAAAATTTAATTTAAAAAACGAATACAGAGGTGTCTGGTGTCATGTCACAGGTTTTAGCATATAAGTAGTTAAACAATTTGTTGTTTTATTTTGTTGGAATATTTACATTTATCAAATATGGTTTTTGTGCTGTATCTTTTCATTTTACCTTGTACACCTATTCTGTTGCTGTGATAGAGATATCGTTTATATCGATACACGTAGGCTACATCCTAGCAATGGGTTTGTACTAAAAGCGGCTTTCTGTCAGACATACTTTCAAGATGGTTATAATCGTGTTAAGCCGGAGGGGGAGGGGGCGAACAGCAGAGGCGAAAAAGCATATTGCCTTTTCATAAGAATCAAGGCGCTCTACGTTATTTGCAATTTGAAAACTAAACTTTACAAACAATAAGTAGGCTTTTTTGTTAAGTAATTAAATGACTTAAGCGATAAAGGTTAATAAAGGTAATAAATAATGGGCATACATAATACACACCCTATTTTTGCTAATGTAAAATAAAAGCTAGTTGACAAACCAGTTAAAACAAAAACCCACAGATGTCGTCAGCAGATCATAAACATCCGTCCGGTATCGGCAAATGATGGTCTTTCGGGAACACGTATTGTGTTTAACTGACGACAGATGACAAATATAATCATGTCTCCCGAGCAGTTTAATTCGGTCTACCGTGGATATTCTACAGTGCGCATCAGAAGCGCGGGCTGACGATACCGCATATATACTATCCATATTGAATCGTCTTTGTTTCTTTGTCGTTTTACATGGCAGGTCTATGTGATTTTGGAAATTCTCAGATGCTAAGTGCTTCCATTAGTAGACCTTCGTGTGTGTGTGTATTTATTTAGTTGATGGCACAGCCCGGTTGATATATCTGCCTAAACTATTTGAACAACGAACTATATAATTTCGAAATAACCACTTCTTGTTTTGTGATAAATAAACAACGTTTC
Organism: Mopalia vespertina; assembly: GCA_030265115.1. Classification (NCBI taxonomy): domain Eukaryota; kingdom Metazoa; phylum Mollusca; class Polyplacophora; order Chitonida; family Mopaliidae; genus Mopalia; species Mopalia vespertina. The sequence continues at coordinate 1,640 of JAQQZZ010127423.1, read as the reverse complement.
GATATATATGCCTGATAACGCCATCAGGTGTTAATTGACTATAAAGAGCAGATAAGTTTTGAACGACATTTAGAAATGGGGTCACATAATTATTCAATTTCTGGATAACCACTTCTTGTTATGTGCCGACGTTTCGGCATCGAGTGTAAATTAATTACCCCTGATGACAAATGAATGATGACGATAAATTACACCTGATGACGATACAGGCATATGTATCGAAACGTTGTGTTCTATCACAAAACAAAAAGTGGTTATCCAGAAATTGTATAATTATATAAAGAGGAGAGATTTAAAGCTATATTTTTACTAGTATAAAGGTAGTAAAATAAACAGGGTCAAATATTCTATATTACACAGTGTGGAGAATACATATAGATAGTAGGGGCCTATAGTTGGTGGTCAGGACGTTAGAGATAAGATAACTTATTGTGCTACATGTATGTAATAAGAGATATAAAAGAGGATTAACGTTCCAAAGTAATTGCCGGTGAAATCAAGGTTCTGCAATGGAATAAGAAATAATCCGTCCTGGCACTATAATGGGATAAAGATAGAGATATAAACATGGAGAATAATAATATCATATGCTTCTTTGGAAATACTAATTATTTCTCTCTCTTTTTTTTCATGTATCTCAATGATTTACGGTAAACAAATCATACCTTTATTTCTATTCTAACGCATCAGCTATTTATTTGTTTTCTTAAACGCATGAAAAACAAACCATTTACCCCGAGTAACACTAAAGCTTAGTTATCGATCTGCTTGACGAACGCAAATTCCATCGCTAATACCGCTATAAAAAGTATCTTTGGATTGCAGCTGTGTTGCTAAGCAGCCAAGCTATTTTTGACCTATACTTCTCCTTATATGGTGTAGTTGCCAAGCAGAAGCTGTTAGCAACAACAAGCGATGTCCTACAATTGTGTTATAGAATTATCTGAAAACATATGGAAAATTGCATTTGGTATGAAGAAGTACTTGTACGCCTAATTATGTCCACGAGAATTTAGCTCATCAGTATGGACACCAGGGTGATTTGAAGGTTAATAGAATGCATAAGTAAACGTAATTGACAGCTTATATATACAAGGTTCCAGAATTAACTCGTACATGCAAATTACCACAAAGACCAGATTCAACAATTCGCATGTAGTTCAGACCCAAGACAAAATTCTACAATCCATAAGTAACTGATAGTCAATACAAATTTCCATTTTTCATAAATAATTTTGACAGTCATGACAATGTTCTGTAATTCCTATCTATAATTGGCATTCATTGAAATGTTCTGTAATTCCTATATATACTTGACAGCCTGCCATGGCAATGTTCTGTTATTCCTATCTATATTTGGCAGCCATGACAATATTCTGTAATTCTTATATATACTTGGCAGCCATGACAATATTCTGTAATTCCTATATATACTTGGCAGTCATGACAATATTATGTTATTCATATATATATACTTGGCAGTCATGACAATATTATGTTATTCCTATATATACTTGGCAGCCATGACAATGTTATGTAATTCCTATATATACTTGGCAGTCGTGACAATATTCTGTAATTCCTATATATACTTGGCAGTCATGACAATATTATGTTATTCATATATATATACTTGGCAG
>JAQQZZ010127412.1:0-14058 GCA_030265115.1 Mopalia vespertina | reverse complement strand
GTAGTATAGGAAACGTTAGCGTTAGATTGAGGTATGTAATCTCCAATGCAACAAGTACAGCGTTGAATTGGAGATTTCAAAGGTCAATCAGTTGGACCGCCACTAATAACACTGTACTTGTAAATTGGGAATACGATTCCTCAATCCACAAACGTTGTTTGTAATTGGATATTGGAAACATTAGCGTTTCTAGGATTGATAAAAACAATGTCTATCTCAGTTGTTCAGTGTAATGTAAAACACCTCAAACTCTGGGGTTTCTATAAGTCATAGTGGGCATATTACAGATTTGTATTTCATTTACCCAGAAGTCTATCTGCCGTGGAACGTCCCATCTAATTTGACAAACCTTAAAATTATCATGTTTTTAATCGACTGAAAGTCGTAATGCTTCACAATATACCCCAGGCTTCCAACTGGAGACAATATTATCACAGCTAGCCAATGATATATCCGATTTGAACTAGTGTCAATCTTTTTTGAAATATCACTGTGTCCTCCAAGGTTGTCATATCTTTGGATGTTTTCGTCAGAATGTCTGTTCTAATTACATCTAATGCTAGTTTATGATGTCTGCTCGCCACAGCGTAACTGAAATACCACTGAATGTAGCGTCAAGCAATAATCAATCTGATGTCTGATTCAAATTGGGAATTGTGTTTAAAGTTTCTAGATTGACAAGTTAATTACTTTATTAACCAATGTCCCATAATTATTAATGTTCTGTAATACACCAAACACCTCATGGTGTACAAATATAGTTAATAAGTCGAAACATTTCGATTCGATTGATATACTTGATCAAAATATTATCCTAGATTTACAACGCAGGCCTACACAAAATAAACAACTGATCCATTCATTTACAAAGATATAGACTGATGAATATAAAAAATAGAAGAAACACAACTGCTTTCTAACTTTCACACAACAATGAAAGCCGTGGCCGGTTGTGATAAGAGTTCTCTTCACTTTAGTTCTGAATCATATGACGCCATGCCATACAGGGAATCTTACCCAGCCACCATTGTTATTAAATCTTCCATCCACGAGTACTATAGACATGTAGTCCTCGATGTGATCAGAATTGTAAAGGATGTCGATAATAAGTTATTCAATTTGATGAAACTATGTCATTACAATCGACAACTGTTAGGCCGTTTCAAATAAACAATCCTGCTTGGATTCCTTAATTGATCGAGTTCTGTTGTTCGATCCCATTATAAAAGTCGCGTGATTCGCCATTAATCGATGATTTAGTGTGCATTACACTGAGACAATAACAGGGGAAAGTCGTATATATTTCAGACGATGGTAACTTCATTAATTAAGTTCCCACCAGTTGTCATCGATTATTGATTACCAGAATAAAGGCACCCTCTTACCATAAAGCACACAATCAGATCAGAATTATTTTAACACATTTCTCTGTATTTGACTAGTTGAGCGTTAATGGGTAAATGCGGGCTGTTTGAAAATAGATGCCAATTCAACATGGACAACGGTAACTGTAGTCAGCACGGGTGTCAAATACGCTGAATGTGGACATGACGGCTCGCAATAGTCTTAGAAATAATGTTTTTTCGAGGGTTCTTTAGAAAAGAAGATGGTTCTAAATGGAACAGGATGGTTCTAACTGGAACCAAAAGGACAAAAACGGTTATTTGATATAATGAAATAGAGAGAAATAAATGGACTAGATGATGTGAGTGTTACATACAGAAACATAAAAGGTTCCACCAGAGCCATAATTGAAGAACCGTAAAGGGTTCCATTAGAGACATATCTGTCGCAGAGCCTACTCACATGTTTAAAGTAATTGAGGTTCGGTTGATGGACTAACTTATATGTATTGTGGCACGTATCGTACAAATTACACCAGGAACATAAGGGTTGAAATGTCAAGTCGTCCCCCTTTAACACGCGTATTGCTGTTTTCATATCCATACGACATGTTGTGCAGATGTGTTTGTTTTTACTATCGAAATACCGGTAGCTTATTAAAAGCAGAACTTTGCAATGTACTTAAATAAAATAGGTTAAGTGCAATCAAGTAAGACCTACTATATAATTACTTGATTGTGGTTATAATACGCAGTCAATTATATCTGGAAATAAGTTCAAACCTAACCAGGGACCTAATTAAGCCATAAGACTTAAAGCTGTTTTGAGAAACTAGGACTCCACATGGTTTACTTCACGCCGACCATCAAGTGGGATTGAGTAGGACAATGCCAACAACAACAAAACAGGAAAAGATATTATGAAAAAGCAGGGCACCATAGAACTTAAACCCTATAATTAGTTTAATGCTAAGAGCAAATCAATATTAGACGGCTGGGTGAACTGGAATTCCATAGAGAATAGGGAGCTATTAGGACTAACACGGTTCGATAACTGAGTATATAAACTAACCAAGGGAACTCGATGAGGTGTGAAAATACAATGATCGATCTCAACCCGCTCAAGACTGAGAATAATCCGAAAGGCGATTGAGTTGTATAATAACATGCAGAGCACTGAACTCGTCATTTTTATACGAACCGCAGATCCGTCTTCTTATACATAACACCAAAAAAAAAAAAACGCAATGAGAGTAACGGAGCCTCGCTTCACAGCTGATATACCAACAGCTTAGTGAAGCGTAGGACATTAAGTTAGAATAGGGAAAGACAATTGTCCCATGAGGTTTTTAAATAATGAAACCGCGCAAATATTGCAGCTCCATCAGCATTAAAACTTAATTAACTAATTTTAGTCCAGTATAAAACATACATAAAGAATGAAACTCATATGTATTTGTGGTCTTTAATAATAAACCAAACAACACTATACAAAGAATAAAACTTATCTGTACCCGAGGTTTAAAAAAACTCAAAACAACAACAACTCGCATAAATATATGACTTGAAGCAAACTTTTTATACAACTTATCGTATAAGCACTTTAGTTTTAATTTAGAGCATTAAAATGTTACAAAAACTGAATCAGCTGCCTAAAAGTCACACTAATATCATAAAATAACAAATTGATCAGCCAAATGTATCAGTTGCCTAAAATCCAAGTCATAAATAAAGCGATGCTCCTGGCTGCAATAACCTCTATATCCTTTGAAAGGTTACTATTAAACATACTTAAATATGATATCGACTTATCGTTTCTTCGTCTTATAAAATCACTCGAGGTTACGAGTATATACCTACCTACGATCACTGGTATCTGACATTTTGGGCGTGGCCAACCCTATTCATGACGTCACGCGACTTACACTCTTGTGTGGTCAATATATGTGGAGCTCTTCTGTTTAGTGATTATAGTAGCAAGACATGGCCGCGTGGACGAATTTGCCTGTAGTTAAAGCAATACCCAATGTTTAAGATCCAATTATAAAATGGATATAAATTGAATAGAACATTAGAGAGCGTAATTCAACACAAGAAATGATGCTCGTTTGACATATATGCATTTTATTGCAGAGAGGAGTATCGCTTTGAAAGCTTGTATCAGTAAAGACCGGTCATAAAGAGCACAAATCATGTCCATATCAGTAAACCGGCGTGGTGCCGTAAATAACAATAGAAAAACAGTCACATCAGTAATTAAATATTTATCAATAAATCTCACAAATCAGACAAATAGTGTTAATGACGTGTCATCAGAAATGTTTAATAATCGCCAGGTTGTAGATTCAAACCGTCGGAATATATTAACATTGGAAATATTGAAATAGTATACATTGTGACACATCTATGTTATTTGAACAATCGAAACAATTGAAATGCTGACAGGACTATTATACGATAACCTTGGTAACCATGTAGTCTCCAAATGGAATTGATGACGTATGAACACACCAACGCGTGTAAATAGCACGACATTATTACTTTTTGATACCAAAATTGTGTAAAATAACAGATTATCATAAATTAATACCAGGACAGTTGACTTGGAACAGCGGGAGTTCATAATGAAATCTTTCCATTTCAATGTCCTGCAGGAGAGAGTTCAAAATACAATCTTTCCATTTCAATCTCGTTATTGGATGGCTTGTCATTGGGCTTAAACACACCATCTTTGAACATTATAGATTGTACAAGGATAAAAAGGACAAGCCTATAGAGAAACGTATGCTGTGTTGTGATATTATGCGTTAGTTCAAACTATGCGTTAAGTTTTACTGATAATAACTTTCCCAATGTTAATTCATCCCGAATTGAGTGATAAGAGCACAATGGGTCGTACAGCGTTGGCCTGTTAAAAATCAAAAGTTCCCTGCGCTTTAAAACAATGTTGAAAAATGTAAAAGCTTTCAACTTAACCAATTATCCTCTGATGCATTTGTTTAAACGGCTAAGTATAGGATCATTCCCCTGAGATCATTCCCCTGAGATCATTCCGCCCCATTTAAACCCAATCGACGTTTTTAGCTTTAATGTTTCCTTGAACATAAATAGACTTTTACGTGATTGAAGCAACCTGTAAAAACATCATTATATCTTTGAGGCTTCTGTCGTGTTTTTTTTTTAATTTTTTGTAGTATTATTAATCAAATTAAAAAACTCTCAGCGATTTATCAACGAATGAAGTAATACTTTACCAAATATGTGATTTTGATATCGTGTGTATTATGCATCTATCATAGTGTTTTGGTTAATCAATCTGTTTTTAAATGACAGTTGACAGGTGGAAAATACACAGTTTTTGGTTGATCGATTGATTGTTGTTGTACGCTGGTTTTTAATGGTATTTCACTTATATTACGGCGGTGCATTCCAACAATAATCGACACAGGCACAACCAAGAAGTGAAGTGTTTTCTTAATGTTGCAAAGTTAATCTTCATCCACTGCTAAATAAGGACAGCATTGCTACTCGTCAAACAAACTGCCCTTAGCCGGAGGGCCACAGTTTTTGATAATCGGTGGCAATATTGCAGGATTAAAACCATAAGTCAGTAACCTGTATCAGCAAGCTGCTAGTAGCATTCCTGCGTTGGCAGGGGTTACATATGTAAACATAATGATCTGCAATTTTTTTTCAACCTTTTTCATTCAATAGACTTTAAAACGACAAGTCGTGGAATCGAAACCTCCCCCAGTAGTGCAGTTGTAAATAATCCCTATGGAAACAAGAATCCAACAGGAGACAAATTTGGACAAGAAAGCAATTCCACGTTCAGATTACACTAGCTATCACAAAAAATGATCTGAACCCTGAAATGCTTAACTTACTTCATATATTTTAAAGGGATATGGTATTTAAGGGGCCTTGGCCCAACAGCACATTTCGATTAAAAAAAGGAGTATTTAAGCATAACAAATGGCGGTTATTCTCTTTCTTGTCAAACAAGCGTGTGTCCCCGTTCTACCCAGTTATATGGTTTCAATCTCTACAAGTGATCTAACAGCAAACCGACACAACAGCATAAAGAACGACTGTACAATGTAGTTTTTAATGCTCTTGAAAACCCGTTTTCCATCTGGAATTGTAAGAGGCAATCTTGAACGTGTATGGCTGATACAAACATCTATCTCGTCGTTTTTAGCATCATGAATCGTGATCCTAACGACTCCATGGGGTCTGTCTCCGTTTCGTCCGAAACAAATTACACTCTTATATCATGGATGATTAAATACTTTGTAAAAAGAATTCTCTCGTAACGGCCGCTAAAATCCAGTGGGTTTAGTGGCATAATTGTGAGCATGAAGTTACGGAACATTTCATAAACACACCATTGAAAATATGCTTACAATCAAAATTATTTAGCAGAAAGTAAAAAACGAACACGGATTCAATTAGAAATCAATCAACTTTGATCTTGAACCAATGTATACTATACTATTACGTTGAGCGTCTACCTGGTTAAAGATAATATTATGAATGCTATGAAATGTGAACTGCGTTGACTCTTTATACAAATTCTATGTATTTCACTTAAATGACGGCGGTGTACTTAGTACTAAATCTTGTATTTAGCCCAAAGAACTTAAATTACTTAATCGCCGGCAGTCTTTTTCTCTTTTTAATCTTCAAAATTGAAAGCTCACTTCATGCAATTTCTCAACCTATAATAACACGCTTGCATCACACTGGTGATTAATGTATTAATTAATGTATTTCATCTTTATTATTCATTAGGTAGTTCCATTTCTTTTGGCTTCCTCGTTCTTATTGATACATGTTTTTAATTACATATTGTCTAATGATTGACTTCTGGCATGAACTTACTTGTCGCTTACAATAAAGCACATATATGGTTTATATAACCTATAAGGAGAATGAACAAGTTCTGCATGGGAACTTTATTACCGCCTTTCTAAAATTAAAATGTTTGTTGTTCAAATCAAGTTTAAATGTTCGGGGTGAATAAAAAATCAATCAACCAACCAATCAATCAGAACAGATTCCTTGAACACATTGCTGTAAAATGTTACCAATCGTAGACTTGAGGTGAATGGGATGATATTTGCCATCTGGTGAAGGAGTATAGTTATCTATTTTTTTTGACGATGTATGATCGATTGTCTTATTACATCCTCGTTCATGTTACTCCAATCTAGACACACATCCAGCACTCTGTGGGAACTGACAAATCGATTATATGTATACGTTATAAACAAAAACACTGTATCCACAGAAATTACTGATGATGATGTAAAAGCGTAGGTTTTTGTGTAAAAATAATCAGATTAGTTTCGTTTCATTTCATCATAACCCATTTGTACTGACTGTAATATACATGGAGATTTATATCTTCTTAAAGTTAAATAAAATATGTAATTTATAAGTGTCTTACACTGTGCTGAAGAGTATTTCATTAAGTAACTGAGGTATTCTCCAACAGAAATTCACTTTAACACAATGTCACCTCTGATTACCTTCATTTCAAAATGTTGTCCGACTTATGTCACCCCTTCATAATAGAAGTGTATTACACTGGTGATGATCACAGAACAGTGAATAAACTTAAACAACATTTTGCAGCTTTACTTACATATATAAAAAGCATACGAAATAATGACTGTATGTATGAATTTCATAGGGTCTTTTCTCTAAAGTTGGAGGGTGTCTAGCCTTCGGAACACGTCGTCTTTCTCAACCATGCAGTTTTCCCTACCATTTTGGCAGTTTACAATGCTCGTCTGAATACACCTTTCGAATGGCAATAATCGGAAATTTCAAATAAAACCTCGTTTGAATAGAAGAAAAACAGAAAATAGCAGAGGATAAAAGAATGTGGTGGTGCCATTATTTACAGTTCAAGCGACGTAAAGGACAACCAAAGTAAGGTTACATAACGGAACAAAAAACATAGGACCACTTAAAGAAATATTAGAGTTGGCTGTACTAATAATAACTCTATCAATCTTAGTTATAAAAAATCCAATGGATGTTTAACGAAAGTCTTCCGGTTGACGAAAAATCCGGTAGTGTGCATCACATTTAGTCGGTAGAATGTAGGATCACCATATTGTCTTCATTTCCGTCTCATTTGTTTTGACATTTTCAGCACTTATGATTCCCCCACCATCTCGCCGATCCTTCTGCAAATATAACCTTCATAAGCGTCTGGCTGGCCAGTGTTTTAATCACAGACACAGCCCGTTCGCGTTAAACGTCCAATGTTTATTCATATCATTCCATATTATCCGGGAAGATAGGAAAGGCATTTCATCAATAATTCCGCAAGCTCGATAAATAAAGCAAACTCAAACCAAAGTGTGTACTCGCTTGGGATATTAAACACATCCTCGTTGTATTAAATGACATCGCCATTTAGTAAACTATCCGGCGGTTCTGTCGCCTTTCGTCAGAAGTATGTGCTTGCTCGGTCTTCATATTTACATAGCTGAAAGGGTGATGAAAGAACAGTGATTGTTTCCATTCAAATCAAACACATGTTTTCAGGCTTTGTAATCATGGGACTTCTATCGCGTTAACGTTGCTGTTTAATGCGTAAATAACACCGTTATGAATTATTTTGAAAAGTTTGTAAGGGTGTGATCATTTTTCATACATTCGGCCTTTAAGTGACACTTACGATTGGTTTGAAGCAAGGAGACAAGGCGGAAACCCAAAGTGAACACGATTAGATAATCTTGAAAGCAATACCCACTGTAAAACACTTCTGTAGAAATACACCAGAAAATCTTGTAAAAAGTAACAACACTTGTGTATGTTAACAAATTAGCAGCGCTTTTTGCTGTAAGTTTACAGTTACTGGGTGTATTTCTATAGACATATGTGTAAAATTACATTTATATGTATATTTACGAAATGTCTGGGAAAAACACACGGAAATCAGTAAAAAGTAACAGCCCTGTTGAATGTAAACATTTTTACACTGGATTTAGGTATACTCTTATCTAATTATCGTGTTCGATTGCTCGGATCAGGTGTCAATTTACAATGTTCTGTGACTTAGTATATTTACAGTTAAAACAAGTGTAAAAACAGTACGCCATATATATATATATGTATTAATGTAAAATAACACCAACAGATGGTTAAAACCGACAGTTCCATTGCGAGTGATATTTTTTACACTTATTTTATATTTAAATTTCCAAATAATCTGTAGATGTAATATTACATTTTACTGTGCATGGCTTTGTATAAGTATAAACCGCTACATAATATAAACAACTACATCTATTTCTACTAAAATGATATCACATATAAATATTAACATATTATCTGGAAAATAGATACATTTAAAAAGTAATCTGATAACATTTAATTAAATCACGTTGTACGCGTTCCAAACAATGCAGCTCACTTTGTTGAGTTTAACAAATTGCTTTGTAAATTTTATTATAGTGCATTTTATAACCTTAAATAAGATACGTATTTTGTTTGGTTTTAGCAAAGTTATTTGCTATTTTGACAAACACACTCACTAGCTACTGTTTCTGGTTCCATTTTTAAGCAAATATGTTTTCTTTTTTTACTCAACTCTAGTATCTTTGCATGTAAAATTATTATACCCAACACCATGCACTGGGTTATAGCTTTGGTCCGCCGAATATTTATACTGATGTTTGTAGCACTACAGTGTCTATGTCACGTGGGGTTAACACATTCCCGTCACTGTTTATGGTTCCATTTTTAAGCAAATATGTTGTTTTTTTTAGTATCTTTGCATGTAAAATTAGATTTTCGGTTACTGACACAACATATCCCAAGAAAACAATATTGTAGAAATACATTTATCCATGTCACATTGTAAAGTATACCTGTACAATATTTTTCTGCTGTTATATATTTTAGCAAAGTAACCTATGACTTCAAAGTTCATTTGATATTTGACCCTTAACAGTACATATGTCAGCTGACAAATAGTACCAGTTTTGTTTTTGAATGTCAGCACAAGATGCTCTCGTACAAGTCCCTAAACGCAAAGTAATTTGAGATACCGAATATGTATTGCTCGATGGAAGCCATTCTTTATTTACATGTGAAATGCAAAAGGAGTTTGAAATGTATCTATAACTTTATATGCTGTTGTTTTTTTGTTTCGTTTTGTTTTGCAGATGACCCAATCAACTACCGGTTACCCATTTTATTTTTCATTTCTGATGTTTTTTCATTCGTCTTTGTAGAAGTGATTTATTAAACAAAATTGGGTTTCCACCCATCCAGGTAACATGGGCATTAAATACAAATATATATGTATATGAATTTTTAAATGGCGAGTCCCACCATGCTGCTCGTGTAATCGTGAGGGGTGGTTTTTATGAGGTTTCCTCACTTACTTATTTATTTAAGCAAGTCAGATTGAGAAGTCGACAATCTGTCATCAGAGCAAATTACCCTAGAATGCGACGTCGTTGAACCATAATCAAACAAAAGTTGGCGTTAGAGTGGGAAGGGAGAGGTTTAGCACCAAAAATGGAAAGTCTTAAGTAATACTAGTAGGTAAAGTATTAGTTGATGATATGGTAAGGTTAATGATTCGTGCATGGTCATTGTTCATTTATGAATATTTCTATAAATATTAAGAGCACTCTTGAATCTGGTTGAATTTAAAACTGTATGTTTTTATGTAGCCCAGAAGTCCCATTGTGGGACTTTACATAATTATATACATGCAAACCCAACCTGAATTCACGTAACAAGACACAAGTAACATCTATTCAATGTTAATAGTTATATCATTTACAAAACTTTGGTTATGGAAGCATTACCCACATACATGAGCTCGCTAGAATTAATTGTGAACAATCCATTAATCTGGTCCTCCTGTACTGTAGTAATTCAATTACATGGTCATCCTAACCCTAAATCCTATAGTTTACATTTATCACAGTAAGCTGTTACATTCGATAGTAGAACAACATATTAGGCTGTGAACATCAGTTTACAAATGGTGGTTGTGATTGCGCTTCGTTAGGTAGAGTAACTGTTACAAATATAAGGCATATTAAATGATTTTAATCACAAGTAAAGTAGCTTTGTTTAAACATGTGCATCGTGGATATACTAAAGCTTGTTTTGGAAAAGAACAGCTGCTTTGATTAATGATCAATTTCAGTCTAATATATTACACTGAAACCTATCAACAATTTATTTCTTTGTTGAAATTGTTATGTTTAAATTTCTTCCATTCGTTATTAACGCTTTTGTTGGGAGACAAACTTTCATCTCCAGATAAGAATAATCAGATGTATTTTGCATGTGGTGATAAAGATATCAGGAAGCATTCCATTAGCATTTACTTGAAATATGAGCCCATTTATTCTTAGCTGTTTTTCTGTTCTGGTTTAGAAAAAAAATGCCTACTTCTGTTTTCAGAAAGGCAAATAATGTGAACACTCCACGATTTAATTCCAAATAATCAATGGCAGTGATTATCTTTGCCCTAACCGGAAAGACTTGTCCGTTTTTCGATGAAAAAACCCCTGCCAAAACTGTCATATTTCTTCAACTGCTATTTATTTCTTTATAATGTGCATTGCCATAAAATCTACTGTAATAAACCGAAGTAGTGTACAGTACTAACTAGTTTGTCTTAATAAGTTTTAATTATATTTTAAGTTAAGTTACAACGGTTTTTAAGCGGTTAACCACAGCAATTATAAGTGCGTTTCCACTTTCAAGTGGGTAGTAAAATTTGACAAGAAGGCAGTTTATTTACCATATGCTCAAGGATTAATGTACAGTTGTTTCTAATGTATTTGTGCCAATATTTCACACGTAAAAATACGAACCCAATTTTATGTGATTTTACAGGGGAAAGTACTGGTCACAAAATTGCCAGCACTTTTCACTGTAAATTTACAGTGCAATGTTTTACAGCACACGTATGTGAATTTACAATGAAAAGTACTGGTCACAAAATAGTCAGAACTTTTCACTGTAAATTTACAGTGTAATTTGTTACAGTGTAGCTAATAGACCTTGAACCTGTTGAAGGTGTCAATTACATCACAGTAGTTGCGACCACTTTTAATCTTACGCGTTATAAAATTACAACTATTATGATTACAAAATTATTGCGGGGAAACATTTTTGTATTTGGGTATTGCGCACAACAGAGCAATATATTTTAGAATAGTCATGCTTACTATATATACATAAACATGTCATACTTAAAATGTACTAAACAAGAGAATTTGTACAGTTGTAAGTTGTAAGATCAGCTTTAGATCAGTGAGCCCACAATGTGTTTGTTTGGTTGGGGTTTAACGTCGTACTCAAGGCTATTTCACTCATAAGACTACGAATTGTTCAATTAACACTGTTTTGTGCTTAATTACGATGGGAAAGTGTGGAGAAACCTTGTAAACTCCACCCTTGTGATTGACGAAGCCACATAGTATGTTTCACTCATATACCTGATGGTCGACAGGCGGACTCGAATCCGTGAGCGGCACATCGAAGACAGGTAGGCTTAATACGCCAGCACGCTAGCCACTAAGTTAAGGCTGCCAAGGATGTGACCCATACTGTCAGGTCCACAGACAGTCCTTGTACCGCATTATTAATATCTTATCAATCATTTTGATGTGTGTTTTCTGCAAAGGTCAGTTGGTTTTTATTCCGCACTTCTGACAGTAATCCCTCTTGTTTGGAGTCCCAATTGGTGATTGTCTAGGAAGAATGATTTACATTTCACAAAATATGGTGCATAATATCCTCGGTGAATAGAGCCAGTGAACTCTAGCATGATAAACTTTCAGCGTTTAAGATAATAGTTGTAATATGGTCAATGAGTTCAATTATATAATATTGTCAAGATATATGATCGATTGTCTTATTACTTCTTTCTTTTGAAAACATCATATATATGTTATGTTTCTGTGTCCTAAAGCCTTGTTACTGGTTCTCCAATCTAGACATACGTCTTAGCACATTATGGGAACAGAAAAATCGATTATAGCTTTATGGACTCGACTAAAGAAAAACAAGGGATCATCCATAGAATTGACGCATGACTTGAAACAGAGTATATATTTTTTTATCCCTTTCTCATTTGTTAAAACAAGCGCAAATTCATTCATTTCCTCCTCTTCCTCCATTGACTTGCCTGCACCGGGATTCAACCCCGGGACATTTGGGTTACAGGCCCAACACTCAGTCTCTACCAACTGAGCTACAGCGGCTCACGTCAGAATGAGTCCCGAACTCTACTACAGTGATATATAAAGATATATAAACACGTCTGTGTTCTTCGTGTATAGTCAGCGGTTATATCGCAAACACTTGTAGGAGTAGTTTCTTATACAACACTTTTCTTATTAAACCATGAATAAAACTTAACATAAATTGCAGAAACAATTACCCAGCCCCGGTTACACGAGCTATTAAACACAGTTCTTAAAATCAAAACACAAACAATTAAAGTCAATTGTGGGCGATGTTATATCATTCATATGACATTTGTTTGTCTATTTTAATTCTTGGCCCAAATATGAACTCATAGAAAAACTACAGTCATATACACCGCTAAAATTCCAGGTATTTTTTCAATGCTGCAATATTAATGCAGTTCAACATTTAAAGAGCGAAAAATCAATCAAAATAATCTTGAACTCCTTAATATCTGTTTAAGACATAACATACGATTCATTCTCTTAATTACTTTGTTCATTTATCTGACGTTGTCTTATCGAGACATATTCGTGAAGCGTCTGGAAAATAATTAATTGAAAGATTTACTGTCAGTTCAGTCTATATTTAGTCCAACAGCAGGTGTGTGTTTCAGCCAATAGACCAGTTGAGTACAGCGAGATCCGGGTGTAATATACAGTGTTTCGTTGATCACTGGAATGGCACATCAACATCTGACAACAAGAAACACAGTGGGAAGTCTAGGCTGATGATGTGGTAATGCAATCAATGTTTGAATGCTTATTTTTTAATGAAAGGGATATCATGAGTTTGTCTGGTTTGAGCCCCAGGTACTCCAGCTAGACATAAGACTCATCGTCCGTGAGGCGTGTCTCTTGATTCGGCTGCTGGATTTTTTTATTATCGTTTGTGTTTTATAACATATACGTAGATTTTGATATCCAGGTTTTTAAACTATTGTTGAAAGTGAATTTTCATGAAGAAATAGTTTTGGTACCATTGTCAGGAAAGGACATTTAACTTCAAATGCAAAAAAAAAAATCCTTAAGAAGAAAGGGACGCCAGTTTGTGCTGTTGCACTATTGTGCCAAATTTCGTAAGAACACCTTGAATTGTTTTTTAGTTAGGCTAGGGGACAGGTAAGGACGGAACGGGCGGCGTGGATTTCGATAATCCCTGGCAACAAAGGTTAGGCAGACACTCATTGGTAACTACTATAGCCCTTCTATTATTTATTCAACTGTGTGTTTAGTGTATATGCTTTAAAACTAAAATCGTATTAAAGTTTCACCTAACCTTTGACGTTTTTAAAGTGGCAATCGGCATCGTATGAGTGCAGCGCCGTTTGCATTTCATTTTTTGATCACCATTGGCGTTTTTAAAACACTTTGACTATTTGCTTTCTTGTAGATTGACATCATTACCTTTTCTAACAAATTAAACATGATCGTTTACTAACGAGGTGGGTGTTGACGGTTGGACAGAC
>JAQQZZ010127401.1:0-14059 GCA_030265115.1 Mopalia vespertina | reverse complement strand
CGCCCCCCCCCGCCCCCCCCCCCCCCCCCCCCCCCCCCCCCCCCCCCCCCCCCCCCGCGAAGCATAAATTCGAGATCACTTTTGCTGATTAGAAACGACTTAAAAACATATGAGTTTTACTCTACCCCAAATAACATCGACACCACTATCATGATTAATTATTTTTTACCTGTAGCCCAAATCAGGTTTGCAAGAAATTGCAAAGAGTGTTTAGTTTCTTTTCAGACTGTAAAGGATAAGTATACATTATAAACTTTTCTGTATTTGTTTGTTCGTTTGTTTGACCGAGGTGTAAAGCCTTACCCTATTTCACTGATATGACGGGGTACCAGACCAATGGATAACAGAAAACACCCTGGACGCCACTGGCAACAAACAAAAACAAGACAGGACAAACGCATAACAACCAAACGATGAATACAAAGATATACTAAGCAGATCGGCCTCATGTTGCCCCTTAGCTCTGAGAGTACCAGGTTAACAGCAAGCTCCCTCCCAACCCTCCGCACATTTCAGTGAATTTGACATTCTAGAGATGTTTCATTTTGTATTTCCCATGCAGATTGGAGCTGATATTTGTGGCTTTTGGAACACCCCTTCTCAAGAGCTCTGTAAAAGATGGATGCAGCTTGGTGCTTTTTACACATTCTCGCGGAATCACAACGGAGAATTAAATCCGGTAAGGAATTTTTTCGATGGTATCAACCCTTAAATCAAAATAAATTTGTGCCATCATCCGGTTCAGTGTCCTATTTTGTACGTTAAAAATTTACACTCAACCCATTGATCATAGCAATGAATTCCCGAAACACGTTACGTGTACTTCATTTTAATGTCTCAACAGCCGATATGAAATATTTCTTTCTTTACAATATGAAGTTTTGACATTAAATATATTTATTCCATGTTTTTATCTCCAGCCACAAGACCCAGCTGCCCTTGACGAAGATGTCCAAGAAGCATCACGTATTGCTTTAAAAACTCGTTACGAACTGTTGCCTAATTTATATACTTTGTTCTTTAATGCGCATGTCTACGGGAGTACAGTTATTCGCCCAGTCCACCATGAGTAAGTTTTCTTATATTACACACCATATCATATCTGTTCAATTAAAGTGACAGTATATTGCTGTGAAAATCAAATTTTTTAGTTTTAAGCGGTACCTTGGTTTAATTATCTACACAGTTTAATATTTAAGAAAAAAAAAACAATATTGAAATGTTGAATTTAGAATGAAAGCTTTGTCCAATATTATATTTTTCCCATTTAGTGCCAGTAAATTGTAAAATCTGGCCTCAAGACAACGAAAACCATTCTAGAAATTCGATTTACAGAAAGCTCTTAATTAAAATTAGCCTAATGGGTGTGACACTGTTGCCCCAACCTTAAGTGTTGATTGCGGGAAATTTAATTGTAAACGACGCAAACTAAAGAAATTTTACTTACTGAAACTTGTTTGTAAATGACACGTAGCATGTCATTTGATCATCTAAACCTTACTTTTGGTGTATCTCGCTGACAGCCGAATAAGTAAGTTAGGGTACTTTATCTGTGACCGGCAGGATTTTCCTATTTTTCTGCAGAACACCGAAAATGTAAAGTCGTCAAATACATGATATAACATTAAGAAATATGTCGCAATCCCTTGTTTTAGTAACAAGTTTGATTAATTTAGTCATGGTGGGCTGAATAAGAAATCCTGCGCCATATTGTTTGTGTCTGTCGTGAGCTAGATCTGAAATCACCGATTTGTTTTTTTGTAGGTTCCCGACCGATCCAAACGCTTTGGCGGTCAGCTACCAGTTTTTGTGGGGATCAAATTTGCTGATTGCACCCATTTTATATGAGGTAAGACAGACGCCTATAGTTTAATTTATTTATGGGACAAGTTAGAAATTGTGTGTCGTGTAGATATTTCTGTCTATAACACGTTATTATACGGAAAAAATTGTTCCGAATAACCTCTATTTACTTTGTGACAACTTAAAGTTGTGCTTGTGTTTTATTTCCGTTTTTTTAACTTATGAATGTACTATGTGAATTATCTCGCGATTTTGCGTTTTCCTTTCTATAGCGAATTCTTGTTTGTATGCTTTCTTATTAAGGGAATATTGTTCTAAATTATAGCTAAACCTTTCCTTGCGACATGAAAGTATTTAAGAGAAATTCTGTTCTCAATTTACTCAATATGTTAGAATCTCAATAAATGACACTATATATATATATGTAGCCTCTTCATTTATTTAAAATATATTAAGTCTACCGAAACCAATTCATTGCCTAGGTTTTATTGATTGTTCTCTTCTGTTTTAACAAATAGGGCCAAACAAGCATCAATGTATATCTACCAAAATCAAGATGGTACAATTACTATACGGTAAGAACATGGGCACCAATGGTATTTTTAACAAGAATACATTTGTAGTGCCCTATTGTCTGTTTCTGGATTCATGGTTGTCTCCCCTTTTTTTCACACGTTTACTAGTAAATTTATTTTTTGTAGTTTTAACTTTTAATACCTTGAACTCTTATTTTTATAATGATATATTTTTCTCTGAAGTTTCCTCAACCAATACGTCTTAGTGTCGTTTTATTATAATTAAATTGTACTTATTAGCTCCTCTTATTTTTTAATGTATGTGATTTTACAAAGAAAGTACTGTTCACAAAATTCCCAGCTCTTTCCACTGTAAATTCACAATGTAAATTTTTACGGTGCGTTCTCAAAACTTTCTCTGTGTTAGTTTTGCTGTGAAAGCAAAAGTATTAATTTCCTGTTGTTTTCCTTTTGTTTCTTTTGATGTTGTCTTTTTGTGTGCTAGTTTTATGGCTGTGTAATGTATGTGTATATACATATAATGCCGGTGGAGGCAAGCAAATTTTTCTCTCTTTATTTATTCAAAATACATATATGTGAACAATTTATCTAAAAATTTGTAATAAACTTTTGGCCGCATTTAGTTTCTCGAAAGATTCCATGTAACATGTATTACTTATTAGTTGTGGGCAAACTTCTGTCAATCAATATTTCAATGTTGCTTTGGTCAGGGTGACTTAGTCAGTGCTGAGGGAGGCAAAAACATAACCTTACCCGTGCAACCCACGAGCTCCATTCCTTTGTTCCTCAGGGGAGGGTCCATCATAGTTACGCAGGAACCAGCCAATAATACATATTACAGGTAAGCTACATAAAGTCTCTTCTCGGTTCAAGTGGGCAAATCAGTCTTGACAGGAAAATAATGTTGCCGACAATATGTACAACATCTACCTAAAATTATGTATTTAAATTTAACCTCTGACCTCTACTGTAAAATTGCTGCTCATCAATTATTGTTATTATTTTTTTAATCTTTTTTTTTTAAATGTTTGGATGTTTGGATTGTTATCTTTGTCTTTTATTTAGCCGCCAAAAACTGTAATATCGCTGCTCACCAATTATTGTATTATATTCTTTTTAAAAATGTTTGGATGTTTGGATTTGTCTTCTACTTAGCCGTCAAAATGGACTGGACCTGATTATTGCGTTGGACCGTTTTGGAGATGACGGGGGAAGCGCCTCGGGAGAGCTTTCCTGGGATGACGGAGTGTCAATAGGTGAACAGAAATCAATTAACTATAAATTAATATATCAGATTGACAAACTAATCAATTTCTAGAGCAGCCTACTTGTGATACTCATACATATGTGTAATTGTTTAATTTCTTGACATTCTGGAATTCGACATTCTTAAACATTGCTCCCGGGGTCCGCGGCCGCTGCTTAGTGGTTAGTGTGTGCGCTCACCAATACTAGGTCAATGTACCCTTCACGGGATCGAGTCCGTCTTTCGACCATCAGGTATATGAATGAGTCACACGATGTGGCTTCGGCAATCGCAGGGGTGGTTTTGACGAAGTTTCTTCTCGGTTTTCCGCCGTAATTAAGGAACAGTGTGAAATGGACAATCTGTCGTTATATAAGTGAAATACCCTTGAGTACGACGTTAAACCACAATCAAACAAACAAACAATAAACATTTCTCCCATAATACAGGAGTCTTTTTGACGTTACCCTTGACAGTTTAATAACAAACATTGAAACGTCTAGTACGTTTGTCAACTTTTCTTTAGTCATTTATAATATATTGTGAGCTGTAATCTCAAATTGGATATCTGAATGTAGCTCCTTTATTAAAACCATTAAAGGGTCGTTAGCTTCTGATACTTGATTGAAAGTGTAATTGTTACAATTCCTAATATTGGAATATCATCGAAAGTCAGCAGGTGTCTGTAAAACTCTATGGGGTTGTTGAACTTGTATCCATTTCTTTTTAAAATGCGAATGTTGAGATTTTCTTATTGCTGATTAAAATAGCGAGTTCGCCCACAAAAAAAAAACACATAATCAATTTACAAATATCTCTTACATGTGTTTATCTACCGCCGTTTTTGTATAATGTGTATTAAGAGCGTCTTTTGATTTTGCTTATACCTGTCAAATAACATACGCGGATATAATTTGCATGTTTAGTTTTACATCCATTAAAGTTATCAGTTATATGTATCAATGACATAGTGCGAGAAACGCTATCCTGTATAATATAGGACTTATAAAAGAAGCCAGCCAATTAAAAAAATTAAGAACAAATGGTCATACTAACTAAAACACTGTTATATTAATAAAAACAATTTTGATAGGTTCCTAGACAAATATTATAGCGAGTTGTCTTAACAAGACTAAGTCTTTGCTGGCTTTGAGTCCATGGTTTAACCTGGGCTTTAATCTGCGTATGGAGAGAGCTTCTTTGAACAAAAGAACTGACAGGGTCTTGCTGTGTCAACCAGTGTCATGAGTTATTTAAAACAGATGTATTTGAAACACCCTGACATTTGTGTGTCGTCTGCTTCCTCCATCATCTGGGAATAAACATTATTGAGTCGATTTCACTACTATATTTCAACGAAGTATTAAAACGTGACAAATGCATACAAGTTAGTCAGTTTTTGATTGAGAAGTATTGATAACAATTATTCAAGTTATATGAACACACTATGATGGCAAAGTGTATATGATCCGTTGTAGTGTCTTTAACAACAGTCTAGGTAAACCCCTTACCACCGGTTTCTTATTTTCCAGATACCATTGAAAAGGATAATTACTTCTTTGGCAAATTTTACAGCAGCCAGGTAAATACTTTTTTAATTTTTATTTAAAAAATCTCACAAACTTCTTCCTGTGGGCAGTTGGTGAGAGTTAATTCCTGTTGGCCATTACAAGGACCGGTTGCTCGAAGCGCTATTTAATTTAATCCGCTATTAGATGACGTGACGCCATGTTGAAGGTCTATCTCTAACCCGGTATTAGCGATTTAACCTGATGGTAGTAACTAATCGTATTGCGAAGGTATGGCCCCTGGTGGTGTCAGATCTAAGGGACAATAAGAATCATACCTGTGTGTGATGTCATTGTCCCATCTCTTGTGATTGTACTGTCTAACCATTGTTCTGTGTTCTCGTTATCCTGTGTTGTCGATGATGGTGCTATCCTTCACCCAGTAAGCTGTGACGCCGTCCTATCAGTGCAATAAACTTTATATGGCAAAACATCCCATAAAAATAAACACACTCATGTTCTTTCTAGCGGACTTTTGTTTATTTTGCTTTTGGTAAATAAATGTCAAATAAAAGTATATCTAATAATTCTATACTTATTTATGAAACAACTTTATATGTCCTTATAATTGGCTGGCTGGTTGGTTAATTGGTGGAATTATTTATTTTCTCATGGAAATTAATTGGATAACAGTAATGAATTTATTTTTTATTAAGGACAACTAGAGTCACTTGAGTAGCATTGTTCCTTTCGTGTATACACTAGAAGACATAACGGCTGTGCGGAAAACGCCAGTGACTTCCTAGTGTCCGGATGGTATCATATATAAGTGGTTACTCTTTTTTACCTTAAATGTGGCGTAGTTCAGCTCTAAGATTTAGTTACGGTCGGAAACTATAAGTTATACGCTATTTGCCTGACATACCGCCAAGTAAACCAAACAATAATAATATGTGTTATTATCTTTAAATCTCTTGTATACACTGCAGGTAGCGTAATATTTTGAATAATTTCGTTTCTGACAGAAAAGTGTGGAGATGTTAGTACAACAGGGTGCTGAGTTTGCTAAAGGCCTAAAAGTTAATAGCATAAGAGTGTTGGGCGCTAACACAACGGTGGATCGAGTGACCATTATCGTTCCTGGACAGGCTCCGAGGACATTGACCTTCTCGATAGACGATAGAAAGGTTGGTGATTACAAAGATAAGCATATGACTAGTTTTGAAAACTGTCTGAAGCCAGAAAAAATGTATTAGTCACGACATATATAAATACGCGGCATAGGACTAGATTTTAAAGAACACCTGCAAAGAAAATTAAGGATTGGTCGCTGACCTTCAAGCTGCATCACCTCATTGTCAAATATAGACCAAAATTGAGTCACGTTTATCTTATCTTTGTATTACTAAGGAAATAAAACCCTGTTAGAAGCGGAGAGAAACATGTATTTACTTTTGACAACGAAGGTCGTACTATTGAAATAGAAAACCTGTTAGAAGCGGATGGGAAACATGTATTTTCTTTTGACACTGAAGGTCTTCCTGTTCCAGGTGCTGGTTATATCAGGTGTCAATGCTACTTTAGCTACAGATTTCCGCGTGGAATGGGCAAACATGTAAGCTTCTTATTTTGTGTACAAAGGTAAATTATCAGAATACACTTCACTCAAAAATGTGTTGTTTCACTGCCATGAGATAACACTTTGAGATTACCTGCGAACCTTGACCCAATCTGGATTTTTTTTCTCGCATGACGTCCGCTCTCTACAATGTCATGAGACTTATGGATACAGAAGTGAATTAGGGGAGTGGAGGAGGCAAGGGGTACAATTCACGATTCACAAAGAAAATTCCAACGGCAAAACAAATAGAAAGAATACGAAGAAAATCATAAAGTTTATCAATCTAGTTGGACATTCTTTTTCTCGCATAAGCCTATTCTTTCACGTTTTCTGTTCTTTTTTGGCAAATCAAAATATTTTTGAATTGTTGGAAGCAGCCTGTTCGAGAGCCATGGGTGACACTTGAAGGAGGCTGCACTGAGCCTATTGTTTTTGCTTGTTAAATTATGTGAAATATCAAAAGCGTCAACGATTTGGACAGCGGCCCCATGTCAGTCCTGGCCAGTAGCATGGTCGCCTGACTTGTAAGTGTCTAATAGTAAATAAAATACATTATTGACATTATTAACTGTGGTTTGTTTCGTATTTATTAAATGTTTGACAATACCCTCGATAATAACATTATTTAAAATAAGTAAAGAAATCAAAATTTATTTAAAATTGGTTTTACAGAAAAATCCTATAGGATAATTATAAAAAAAACTTTGATTTTAAAAATCCTACAGAGTTTTGTCTAAAATCTTATAACATCTTATAGGATCCTATAGGATTCCATAGAAAAATCTTTAAGGGTTTTTTGTACACTTTTAGAAAAATATGGCTCTTATGGAATCCTTTAATGTTCTTCAGTCATGGCTCTAGTGGAACCCTTTATGGTTCTGTATGGAACCCTCAGGGCAACTGTTCCAAACATTTCTCACTTTCTTATTATATGAAAGAACCGTTTCTGTTGTAATGGTTCCATATAGACGGCTCCATCAAACAACCATTATTTCTGAGAGTGGAATGGGGAATTGTCACTGAAAAGTACAGGTCCAAAAAGGCCAGACCATACCTTAACACTCAACATCAAACTGTTTTGGGGTTTTTTCATTTGATTTTATTTTGTCTGTTTTTAAATTTGAAACTACCAGATTGAGGACATCTCCGAGGCAAAGACGCGCGGCCGCTATAAGTGATGACTTGAAAATAGATTGCATACCAGACAGCGCTAAACATAGTAATGACCTACAACAGGAATGTGGTCGAAGACAGTGTATATGGGACACGAGTTCCAAAGACACCAGAATACCTGCCTGCTACATTGACAAGTAAGTGGATTTATTTACTTCTCGGCTATTTATTATAGGTTCAGAAATTTTAATCCTTTTCGCTGAATATTTTGTTGCCCATTTTAAGAAGGTAAGCGGCACACTCTTACAAAATATGGCTCTAATGGAACCCTTAAAGGTTCTTCAGTCATGGCTCTAGTGGAACCCTTTATGGTTCTGTATGGAACACGCACAGCAACTGTTCCAAGTATTTCTCACTTTCTCCTTAAATCAAAGAACAGTTTTAGTCGTTATGATTCCAAACAGAACCATCCTCTTTCTAAAGAGCCCTCAAAGAACCTTTATTTCTAAGAGTATAGGGTTGGGTAGGTTGTCGGGAGGGGAGAGGAGGGGATGTTCGTGAAAGAATAAATGTATGGTGTTCTTTTAGTTCTTGCGCATTTGTTCACACATGTATCAATTCATTTCAGAAATTGCCCTATTGAAAGGGCAGTCTGTTTGGAGTGTAGGACTGCGGGAAGATTAACTTTCCAACTTTATCAAATCATTTCCTATTTTAAGGTTGTGCTGGTGTCAATTATTGTTGGAATAGACCTCCGTCATATTAGTTGAATACCCTTGAGCACGGCGAAACACCCAATTAATCAATCATTTCATAATTTGGTTATGAACAATTAGTACGCTATTTATTAATCATAATCGACTGTATTTCGAACTTAAAAAGCGGAATTGATAACAACTTGGGTTTAGTATACGTGATAAGATTGTATAGGGATACACATAAAATACAAACCAAGCGTTACACCTTTAAATCCTTTTCTTTGTTCTTTGTTTTCGGAACAGCTCCAAATATGGTTATAGTTTAACGAAAGCCACGCCCACTACCAATGGAATGAGATTTGATTTGAGAAAGAGAAGCACGGCTTCCATGTTCGGGGATGACATTGACGTATTACAGGTTGATTTTGAGAAATGGAGCGACACAACATTCAGGCTGAAGGCAAGTTATTTTCAACTTATCACCTCTCATGTGTGTAACAAAAAAATTCCGTCCGCGGCCGTGGATTAGTGGTTGGCGTGTGCGCTTATTAATCCTACTTCAATGTACCCTTCAAGGGATCGAGTCCGCCTGTCGACCATCAGGTATAGGAGTGAGTAACAAGATGTGACTCCGACAATCGCGGTGTGGTGTGGTTTACGAGGTTTTTCTTCCCGGTTTTCCGCCGTAATTAGGCAAGAAACAGTGTGAAGTGGACAATCCGTCTTCCTATAAGTGAAATGCCCTTGAGTACGACGTTAAACACCAATCAAACAATCAAACAAATGAATGAACAAAATTATTTCAATTGTTTTGGTATGAATCGAACCGATAAATAATCGAACGTATTCAAATTTATCTTAATTGTAACGTCAAACGATGCGAAAAGATAGTTCACACCGTGTCGTTCACAAAAGCTCGCTGGTCGTTGAATAAAAAGCCAGAAACCACGATCTGTCAGCGAATCACTTCAGCTTACCGTTTGAAAGTTTCGGCACTGAGACTTTGCAACTAGTAACATGTTTTGTCATATGCAAACCATTGTGTTGAGTATTTAGCTTTAGGGGAAAATGGCGTAGGCCTACCAGGTCAATATTTAAATGTTAGCGAAAATAAACTTAAGCAATTGTGGAAAGTTTGGTGTAATTTAAGGTTAGGCTGCTATGGACTTATTTGTTATTCCAAAAGAATTATCGAACTTTGAAGTCATTTTTGTTGTTTTTGTGGGTTTTTTTTCAAAAATTGTATCCGGTACAAATTTAGGCTATCTTGGTCGTTCTTACATAGCCTACAACTTGGTCAGTTTTACAGATATTATAGCAAATTATATATCATTTGAAAGTCATTCAAAACTTTTTTCAAATATACCAATAATTTATTTTCATTTTGAGAGACTTTGCCGGAGCGGGTCACATATAGACAAACTCATTCACGCCGTTTGAATAGGCTTTAAATCAGATTATCTCGATACATTATAAAGTTATATTTGTAAGTCTAGACGCCGTTTTACAGATATAATAGCATATTATATATCATTTAAAGGTCATTCAAAACTGTTTTCAAATATACCAATAATTCATTTTCATTTTGCAAACGGCCAATCCGAAAGGTGTGAATATTGTGGTAAACCTTGAAAACACTACAAAAAATTTTCCCGAGAAGTACAATGTTTCCTTTTTCTACTTTACAATTATATTTGTTTTAGATCCATGATCCAAATAACGCTTACCGGTATGAAGTACCAGTACCTTTAGACAGACCTACTTCTGGTGTAAAACATCCCTTGTACTCTTTGAAGTACGGTACAACCACCAGTGGATTCTTTTACCTCCAAGTTGTCCGCAACAGCTCAGGAAAACCTATGTAAGTAAAGTTTGCCAAACTTCATGACGTGCTTACATGAAAATATTGGTGCTTGTGTCTACCAAATCTTAAAGTATAAAGAGATTAAGGATGGACGACCCCTTGGAGGGTCAAAATTGTCCATTTTTGTTTAATTTCTTTATTATAACATTCTGCTTTTTGTCCTGCATTAAGTGAAAAAAATGATATAAAATATACGGTCAGAAGTCATTTAATATTAAGTTTGAAAATTGTGATTCATTTCTTTGCAATTGCACAGCTGTATGGGTTTTGCCCGATTTCTAGCAGTTTTCTCGAAACCCCTTTTTTTTTACTTTCTGCATTTAAACATGAATAATTACAAAGGTAAGCCGAATTAAAAAAAATTGAGAGAACTTTTACTAGATAATTATGTATTTTTTTCACAAAATGCAGGACAAGAAAAGAGAATGCTCTTATAAACAAATAAAAAGAACAATTTGACCTGAAACGGTTGTCCACCCTAAACCAGTGACTGGACCTTTACATCACTCTATACAAACAGTACAATATGACTAGGGTATTATTCCACAAACTGATCTTAGCCCAAGTTGATCCTAATAACCATGTCCACCCAATACCCTCAGTACTGGTCGCCATGACAATTAGGATGAACGCTTTGTGGTATGTGCCTCAAGATGTTTTGCTTAGTTTCTGTGGTATAAATATCCCTCTAAGTCAGCACTGTGATAGAGAGGACTCTCTCTGTAGCTAGACTACACCGCGGTCCTGTGAGTGAAATAACCATGAGTACGGCTATTGAGACGACCATAGACATAAGACAGGTCGTGACTCATAACTGATTTGAAAACTTACACAAACTAACTCAAAGTTCGTTAGGGTTTTTAATATATTTATATGATTACAGTATTAACTTATAATGCACATAATTTATTTAATGTTACCATTTCTTGTCGTTGCTTAGCTGAGAAAGTACAGGGGCAAACAGTTACTCCAACCAACCGTCTGAGTTTGCTGAAATAACGATGGTTTTGGCAGTGAGTTCATACCATACACTAAATGATGTACATCGTACAACCTGTTTATTATCAGACTCTCAGCGCATTTTTTATTATAGAACAATACAAAATCGGCTTCTATTCAGGTAATATTTGTCTTACATTCTATTTTCCGCAGATGGGACACACAGTTGGGAGGTCTTGTTTTCTCCGAGCAGTTTCTTCAACTGTCCACAAAGCTTCCGTCTTCTGATATTTATGGACTTGGTGAAAATCGCCATTTCTCGTTCCGTCACAGTACCGAATACAAAGAATGGCCGATGTTTGCTAGAGACCAAGGCCCGGGAAGCGCGGTTTGTACTTGATCCTCTCCTTGAATACGTATATATGAGACATATTTATCACATGTTTTCTATACCATGTTCAATTAATACCCACTTTTATTTCACACATTTTACAGTTTCTTTTTATCATTTAAAAAAAAACATGGTTTCCAAAACGATGAAAATCTTTTTATGGTAAATTATGGATTGAGCGTGGAATTTGTTTGCTGCAAGGTGCATCCTAGAGTATTGGGCACGGATAATGTATTTATCGGTTTACATCCGTTTTTCTTTCACCGTTTAACAGTTTCTTTGAGTAACTGCATTTGCCTTCCGTTTTACTCCGTGCCAAACTTGGTAAAGATTTAAGTCACTTTCTTATTGCTGCTGTCTAAGAGTTGATAGTATAAACTTGACTACTTTTGTCTCAAGAATACTAGTATGGCGTTACGAATCGCACAATGTTTTTACCCGAATCCACTCACTCGAAAAATGTTAAGGCCGCCATATTAGGAATGAATTCATTTACGTGCCAGGCTTAAGGTTTGGGTAACGTCATGGTTTAAGTTAGAGGGTTGTTTACGGTTTAGGGTTCGGGTGAAGGCAAGAAAAACTAGAACCCAGAGCTAAAAATAAAGGTTTTGATTTACAAGACCGAAAAAGAAATAATTACTACTAACCTGAATTCGCTATCAGGTGTAGCACTTGAGCAGAGCATAAAAATACACTTTAATCCAATACTCTTTTAGCACTTGAATACGCTTATTTGATGTTTCTAAATTTTGGTTGTATTTTATGTCTAGGACTATTCGAATCTTTATGGCGTCCATCCATTTTATACCTGTGTTGAAGATGTGATAGGAAATACACACGGCGTTTTCTTACTGAACAGCAATGCCCAAGGTAAATAACACATTTGACTTTTTTCACTTATAATTACAAAACCTTTATAAAAAATTTGTCACAATTTTCTTAATTTTGAACGGGCTACTGTCAGAAAGATTTACAGATTAACCTGTAATAAGAAAAAACAAAGCTGTTATCTTAAAGTATGTGAGAACCACAATGAATACAACCATTATATGAAACGAATTATCAGAAATATAACTGTTTGATACGGAGATTGACACAATGGGTAGACTTTACTTATAAATTCCTTAAAAGCCATATTGACGTTATCTTTAAGCATTCCTTAACAAATCGGAAACCCAAATGGTTCAATAAAAAGTTACCAATTGCAAAAGCAATATTGCACATGAATGTCCCAGACACACAACCACATCTTGGAGAAAATTTATAGTTTTTTTTTTATTTTTCTAGTTTTTTTTTTAAACTTTGTATATTATGATAATCGTGCCTGAAGTGAAGATCATTTTTCTTACAGAATATGGTTTCCGCCCAACACCGTCTCTTACATACAGAACTACTGGTGGTATATTAGACTTTTATTTCTTCCTTGGTCCTCAACCGGAAAATGTTGTACAGCAATACACAGAGGTAAATATGTTTGAACAAATTATGAACAGATGCAAACGAAATTAAAATCTTGTCAAATTGTGTTCAGTTTGAAAATGTGATTTTTAGCAGGATTTTCATAGCTTCGTCTCATGCAGTGTAATTACACGTTTTCAACATCTTTCAGTTTAAACTTTGTTCTCTTTATTCGTTATTAGTTGTATCGGAGCAGACTTTTCGTTCACGAAAAGCTGGTCGTCTATTTATAACATTTTTAAACAATTTTAAAAGCCAACAGAACACATTGCTGCTGGATCGCCAAAACGAAAAACTCGACATAGATTTTTTATAAATGATTGTAAATAACTATATCTGACACAGTTTTAACACGATGTTTACAATATTTAGATAGAAAATGAAATATTTGATATATTGACAATTTTTATTTTAAAAAAACCAAAACAAAAAAACAAACAAAAATTGTTAACACTTATTTGTATGTGCTTTTCGGTTGACTTGTTTCTTTTATTGATGTTTACTGCCAAGGGTGCAGTCTGATTAAAATTTACCTTTAAATAAAGAACCTTGGATATAAATACACCGGTATTATAGATAAGGGTGTCAACACGTCTAGAGTAATGCATCTCTTCTTAAAATTACTAAAAAGTATTCTAAAATACACAGTCTGTTCATTTTTATTTTAACCCTCATTACGCATTTACACGTTTTTAAGATGAAGGATTTTCCCGTCAGTGTAGCGTGACTCGGAACATCCCTCGGGCATTTTACGTTCCGTAATAAACTTGGGTGGAGGAGCGGGGTATTTTCACGGCGATCATGGGAGGTAACTCGCGTTGATTTACTTTCATCATATTGCGCAAGACCACTATTAATTTGCCATAAGCCGTAATGTTAACG
>JAQQZZ010127390.1:0-14060 GCA_030265115.1 Mopalia vespertina | reverse complement strand
CATGATGCCAATCATATTATGAAAGTCACTACAGCCGGTATCAACATTTATCTGATTCATACATAAAGATTTCATATAAGTCAAGATCCTGAATAGGATTTTCAATGTTTTGAAAACATGCTGCACCAGTAACAACATTCGAAAAATCATAAATATCACATAAATCATTTAACGGTTTACCTTTGTAACTATCTAATATAGTGAAGTTTAGGTTTCCAATAAAAAGCACGTTATTGTACAAGGAGTATATTTGATCCATTGTGCTACAGAAATCTGTTTTGAAGAATTGAGTGTGCTGAGATGGAGGCTTATAGGCACCTCAAATCAACCACTTTTGTTTGTTAAGCTGTACTTCTAAGTTGATGGTTTCCATGGCAGCGAAATGCATATCTTGTCTTACTCTGACTGGTATATCATCTCTGTAGTACACTGCTATATCCCCTCCAGTTGCATTTCTGTCATTTCTGTCAAACTTGTAGACTTTGGATTCAAATTGTTGATTTGGAAAAAAGGTTATCTAACTTGGTTTCGGCTATAAAGAATATATCGACGACTCGTTTAGACAACACTTCCGTCAGATCTGTAAATTTATACCTCAGACTGTTTATATTTAAAGAGCATACAAGAGGTTAATTTCGATGTTTTTCTTTCAAGTTATAAACATCAATGAACGGATCATCGGCTGTATTATTGACACTAGTTGAACAGTCCTGTGAATTCACGTCTAACTCTGGCCTGTTAGCATTTACCTGTACATGTGTAACCGTAAAATATGAATCCGACACCGGTGGTAGTCCACAGGGAAGACAGATCCATTCTTCCTCTGAATTTCCAAGACACTAGTAAATCTGATCTGACAATTGAACACATTTTGAAGAATTACATTGTATTCCCTTTTGGTTTGAGCGAACCGGTTTGTTACACTCACCGCACGGGCAACGTACTGGCCCTGGGTCTGAAGCTATATCCCCGGCCAGTAACAAGTTGACCAGTACCGTACATCTGATTGAATTTCTATGTTGGGTTGTTGTTGTAGTAGACGGAATGAGTGTCCTGTTCTGACTTGTCACAGGAAACAATTTCTGTATGGCGAGTTTTTCAACACTTTGAGGTCCGATTTCCCATTCTGAAGATAGAATATATTCCCCAGTCCTTGCATGAGGTAGATCGGAAAGCTGTAAGATTTGGGGTTGTTTAAAACGTAAAATAGTAAATAGTAAAATAGTCAGTAAAGTGAGCATAAAAACACATCCTTGTAGTCCAGTCGCCATCTTGTTTGATGCGGTGCAATCTCAACACAAACTAAGACACCATTTTAAAAACTATTGCGTACAATCTATCTATTCACCCTCAATTCATTTTGCCCTCTCCCACCCCCATAACCAATTAAAAGTAAAAAAGTGGCAAAGTGGCCAAAAATTATGTATTTTAACTTAAAATACAGAAGCTCGTGAGGTATCTAAGCAAGATACTTATGGGATACTTTTTTATTTCAACACAATTATTTTAACAAACGATGTGGTTTTGCTTAATTGGAATTTGATAGGAATGCCGATACGTTATTGCAATTGTTTACATTGTTTGATTAAAAGTGCCCATTATGATTAGCTTACACCAACGACTTTATACAAAACGTATATCATTAACTTAGAAGAAAATGATGGCTGTTTTGAAAGACATATTTTGAAAGAATTTTTTTAACAAAAATCCAAGTTTACACTTTTTAAAGCAAATCGACTGGTTCCGCATTGAAGTGTCTTTCTGGCTGATGTCAGCTACGACCACCATTGCGATCATCTCTGGCGTTGCGCAGCCGCAACATAATTTTCTGCTCTATCTTATCGACAGTGGTGTCAAAAGCCAAGTTTTTCAAAACTGCATCTGGAAGAAAAGTGTGAAAAATTATTAATAAAAAGTAACTATATTTACAAATATATAACACAGCGTACATTTCAGTTACAAGACTAACCTTCAAGTAAAGTGACTCAGGATTCAATTCAAATATATTATGTTTTTGTGTGTTAGTGTACTTAAAATAGTATTTACTTGGTGAGATTTTAGTCCAATCAGATATAACGCTGTAGCATAATTGGGCCCAAAGAAACAAGCAATCTAGAGGATATTGAAAGGGCCACTAGGGGACCAATTGTCGTGACTAGAGAGAAAAAAAAATTAAATTTTAACTATTACTCTGTGTCAGTGTACTTAAAATACTTTTAGCGGGGTGGCTAATTTAAAACAAATAAATGTGCATTGTGCGTAAACAAAATAGCTAACAATAAATTGAATTAAAGATAATTTTGTGACAGTAGTAAAAGCTAGACAGACCTTGCAGACGACGAAATGTTTCGGCGGGATATCCCATAAGGCTGTATTCCGGAAGCAGTATACGATATTGGTTCAGTACCGGGCCAAAATCAGTCTGTATCTTTACCTAATCAGTAACGGGCCATTGGATTTTTGTACCGGACCATTATTAGGTCGGTACCTAAATGGCATAATCGCAGCGTATGCAAAGACAGTACAGGTCAAACAACAGTAATGCCGACAATTGTTGGGACAATAACGGTAAAATTATACTGGCAATCATTAAATTTGCCAGTGCCGGTCCAATCCCGTTTATTAAGAACTAGTCCAATATCCATAAATATGTAAATCGGCCAGTATTGGGTATATAGCATTAAAATTGTAACGCCATTTTCTACTTGGGTTAGTGCCGGTCCATTGATGTTAATTCAGATGACGGTAGGATAATGGTAAGCTGGCACTGGTCCGGTATTGGGTTTGTACAGTAAAAATTTGCCGGTGCGAGCCGTTATGGACCGTAAATAAACCAGTATTGGCACCATCAACTTTACTGGCAAAAGACGAAAACAAGACAGGTTAGTCGCAGGTCACAGCACAAACTGACCGTGTCATGTCAGTGACAATTACAAGTCAGTAATTCATTCGTTTTGACAGCCAAAATACCCTTAATGTATGGCACGTTTCTATCAATATTTGTAAAATTTCACCTTCGTGACACGTCAGACCGTGATAGCCTCTTTCACAAGTGTGGACGTCATCTGGACAGAAACCATGCATTATACTACAACTGGTTAGACCAGAGTAACAAAAACCACAGTTCAACAAACAACCTGGACCATATTCACCCGGATAACAAGCTGAAAAACAAATGTTGACCATTATTTTTTTGTCTTTGGTTTAACTCCCTTCAGTACTGAGCGGGCGGTTGCGAGGGGTCTTATTGTTCGCCTGGTTCTCCCGGAGGTAAAATGGGCATAACGAATCCGATCCCTCCATGATGTATTTGTAGAGCTGTTTTGTAATTCCATTTCTTCTAATTGTTTGTTGTCAGTGCGATCACCCATTGGACTGCCAGCCTCGAACGCCATCATATTAGTGAAATGACTTTAAGTGCATCCTTAAACCCCAGTCAAACAAGCGCTTCTGTAGATAACCTTATTCTATACATATTGACTATGTGACAACGCATTTGACGCGCGAAACCAGCAACAGACGCTGACAATTAGATGTTTACTTATGATAAGTTTTCTGTTCTACTTCGAATCGATAGGCGGCTTCAAATCGGCAAATTGAAGGGGTTCCGCAGTCCAGTGCGCAACATTCTAAACCACGGTGCGAATGCTTCAAGATAAGGAAAAGACGCACATGCAAATCGCGCTCTTCATGAGCATTCGCTAGCTGCAGTGTTTAATCGACCCAAAGCGTGTAATCCTCCGCAGCCGATTTGGATGCGGAGCTTTATAGTTATATTTAGTAAACTTACTGGCTATATACAGGTTCAATATCCCAATAAAATCAATGACGTAACCTTTTATTAGGTGTGCATGACTGGTCGTTCTGCTCAAGTTTGAAGTATTCTTACAATGATACGCAACACCTTTCTGAAAGATTTTCCTCTAGCATACAATGCCAGACTGAGCAGCCGCAAGAATTCTTCACAAATAACTCTCCGTCTGCTAAAAAGATGCTACCATGCAGGGAGATGCAAATTTATCCGTAAGGGTCGAGAATTTTAGTTAACAGGGTAAAGTAATAAGCCCAGTGAAAGGGATTGATCGGTCTTAGATTGATCACAAGCGTTCCATTTTAAATACAGTTGTGTAATAACGAATAGTTTTAATATGTCTTACATTGACTGCATGTGTCGCCTTTAAAACCAGCAGCACATCCTCTAGGGCACCTGCCGGACGTCTTGTCACAACCCACACCCCCAAGACAATTACACGTATTCAGGCAATGTTCTCCCCACTTACCCGATACACATTCTGAATATGTAAACAATTAAAAATAATTATCAATCCGAAAATCACAAAAATTAGCATGTGTATCCATGATTTGGCGTGAAGTGCGTCATTAAATTACCAAATTTTAAACTTTGTATTAATGGAATTACACAGAAATCTTCTAACGATATTTATATTATTTTTCTTATCATAATAAGTAATGTCAATCAGACAATTTGTTTTAATTGCGTTACTGAGAACCTTTGTCCTAAAGGAATTGCATACAAACTTTCACAGGCAAGTTGGCCCACATCACATCTGACACAAGCCGTTGCTGTGTTACATTCTCCGTCACAGTATTCTCCATACCAGCCGAGAGCACAAACTACCATTTAGACCAAAAACAATATTAGAAAGCTACTTAAGAATTTTAACGATTTTCATATGTATAAAGCAAATGCTTTTTTACATATGAATCATTTCAGATATACAGATTAAAACCATTAGGAAACAGCTACTCTGACGTTTGTGTACATCATTCTATGACCAACTCTTTTGAGTTTTTACAGAAATCCATAAACTAGAATGGTGAAACAGCATATTCAGTGGTGTAGACGGCATTGTTTCTAAAACGTACAAATTCAAGTTCACGCAGCTCCCCATGTGGCAAACCCATGTGGCACCCCATGTGATAATTCAGCATTGAACTGAACATTTGCTGCAAGCCAGTCAATTTGACATGGTTTGGCCTTGCAATGAGAGCGAAATGCGCACGGAATCATGGCAGTATCTGTGATAAAACAAACAAGATGACCACTATTTTGGATTTAACCGATGTGATGAAAAAGGTGAAGAGATGCAGGTGCATAAACTCCATATTGAGTCGATTGAACCTGGGAATACAATATACAGGAATACGAAGCTCGGCCTTATTCAGTTCCAATCCCATGAAATCAGGAACACGGTACTGATCTCATTAGTCCGTTTCCGTAAAGATTCCGGAAAACTGGTGAACTTGACAGTTGTCAATGCGCATGTGCATTACTATGGCAATAGATGGCTCTTGGGAGTCTGCCTCTTTCACAATATTTTTGGTTGTTGTAAAGGTCCGCCAAAACATAAATATTTGACATATATACGGAATGAATAATTTTTTGTGTCTTTTAGAAAGTGAAGATTAGCATTCTTTTCGTTAGTTTGAACCGATTCCAGTTCAGAAAATTTGGCTGGTTGAAGACCACGACCCACATAGTTAGGCACCGAATCGCCAGCAGTAAATGCAGGCCACCTAGACCACTCAGCCACCCGGCCTTCTACAAAATCTCAAAATAACGAAAATAATGTTAATCTTCACAAACAAATTATTCATTGCTTTCAGTTTTGGGAGCTGTGTCACTCCCCTATCAGAGGGGTAGTGAATGTCTGCTACCTAGAATCAACCTGTCTAACCTTATTTTTTTTTTGTATGTTCTACTACCCCTCTGATAGGAGAATGACACAGCTCCCAAAGCTGAAAGCCATGAATAATTTTTTGTGTCTTTTAGAAAGTGAAGATCAACAGTATTTTCGTTATTTTGGGATTTTGCGGAAGGCCGGGTGGCTGAGTGGTCTAGGTGGCCTGTATGTACTGCTGGCAATTCGGTGCCTAACTAGGAGGGTCGTGGGTTCGATTCCCGGACTGGTTTCAACCTTGAAAATTATATTAACCGAATCGGTTCAAACTAAGAAAGTGCTATGCCAAAATAACGAAAATACTGATATATACGTAATGTAAATATATAAGAACGAACATTGACTTCTCCTCAATTGATATTCAATGTCAGTTAGGTAATAATTGAATCCATTCACGCCCCCATAAATATTGAAATATACTATTTGCTTAGTTTGTGCAGCCTAAAAAAGTAATCGAAATATTAATTTATCTGAATTGTGAACTAAACTTGTCGACGGATTTACATGGTGGACAAGGGGATGAATAAAAAACCGCCTGAGCGGTTTAAGACACCTAAAGAGTCCCGATAGCCTTCTGTTCCTTCAATCGGTCGACATTTTTTATATCCGCAAATACAAGGTTTTTCTAGTCCAACAATAGATCGTCTCCGAACTATAATAATACTTTCTTTACCGAATTAAATATAGTCGTTTATATGTACTTACGTCTTTTTATTAATGATAGTAGCTGTAAAATGGAAATATTAAAGAATAAAATCAACTAAGTTTCATTCAAGACATTATCTTTTTCACTTGTAAACCGGTAAAGCATCTCGCAAGTTCCCGGGCTGCGCGAGATAATTCGTGATTTCATCGGCAATTGAAAGTTAAAGCTTGCTGTTATATATCCCTGTATATTGTAATCCCAGACTGTACATAAAGAAATAACCCGTGCGAAATAATTCACATTATAGAAAGGAGATTAGATTAATAGAGCCATACTTAAAATCCCTTATCGATACGATTTTCCCAAAATTCAAGAGTGGCACAACTGACGGAAGTGATAATTGACAATTACCTACCTCATACGACGCTCACCGATTTAAAATGTAATATGCGTGAGGTAGAGAATTGTAATAGTCTCCTGCGCACATCATACAGTTGGCGCCACCCAATCTCTTATAACATGGGCGATGGAAATAATGCCGTCTACACTACTGAATATGGTGTTTCACACTTCTAGCTAATGGGCGCATCTGGTATTAATGAATACTCCTTTGTGCAACGCGAATTGATAACCGATAACGGCCGATATCTTCGTAATTACCGCCCACCGTTTTGGCAGGGAAAACAACTTGTCCTCTTGACCGACGAAACTAAGTGTTTAAGCAGTTATGGGACTAAACAGACAGAGGCACTGGGAACCACTCTGCAGGTACAGTTTAACTTTGTGAATAGAACGAACGAGCTTATTATGTTTACGTATTATTATTGTTTGGGGTGATTTCAAACATAATCAGTTTTCAGTCGCTTTCAATGTGTTTCATTGGGCGTGTTTACTCTGAACAGTAGTGGTGATTTAGTTAACTGCGCAATATCTCTATCTACAAAACAAGACAGTTATCCGAATTAAGATTTGCTTTGAAACTTTAATCTTCTTAGTTGTCTTTAGTAGCCTACTTATTCGCGCTTCGGACTATTTTACCTTTGCCTTTTTCGCTAAGGAGTCAACTTTGTTTGTCATAATTATAACTTTATTTGTGTTAGCTAATGTTCAGTCTGTACTGTTTTCTTTAAATATAGAAAACAAATTTTGAACTTGTAAAGGCCATGTCTGTAAGGCCACGTTGGATAAATCTGTTATTGTTGCCTTGGGCGCATTTATTTAACATATCTACAAACTAATTCCAATCGCCTTTTTATTTGCCATTTATAAAAAAAAGATTTCCACTTGTGGTAATGAATAGTTCATTCTACATATGGGAAATACTTTTTCACATATGCATAATTTATTTATGCAGGTAGAAAATAATTTCAAATAACTGGAATTATGTTTTACAAATGTGTCATAAAGTCATTTATTTTGACAGGAATTTATTTTGAAGACATGTGTCTTCGGAGATGTACCGCGTACGAGTTTGCTGCCTGGATAACCATTGGCCAAACAACTGTACAGTAGCATTTTATAACCATCAAATACCATTTAGCTCTTCAACGCAGACTGGGAACTTTGGGATAAACCACCGCCATTATTGTCTTTCCAGGAAGTGACGAGAGAGCTATATTTTTTCACAAAAAAACCCAGATGCATAAAAAAAATGAAAATGTGTCCTGTCGGTCAACATAAAATTGAATTTTTTTTTCATTTAAGAATGACTAAACTTGATAGTATCTTTATACTTGGTTTGTTTGTTTGATTGGGGTGACTCTGGTATCTTTAACAATGAAATTGGATTGATCTACAGATGAATGACATCATAGCATAGTCCTGATGTATTTATACAGCTGTTATTCGCCGACAAAGACCGCACAGTTTATGCCGTTTTAGCGAATATCACTACATTCAAAATGGTCCTGTACAGTGATTTAATGAAATTATACAACAGTTCTTTGGTAAATATAGTGAGGATAGGTTTAAGCAAATCTTCTGCAATTCCTTCAAGAAATATATCAGTTTAAAAAGTACAGTACCTGTCACTGTTTTAATATAATGATGACCAACATACTGAAGGTTGATCCAATTTTTAAAAATAAAAATGTACTTTATTAAATTTACTTGACGAAATATGGAAATGCCCACATTTTGCACAAAAGGCCTACATTCCAAATGCAGTATATAATGAAACTTAAAAACAACTTGCGTTTTTTAAAACATTGAGAAACCGTAAAATTAAACATTTAGTGCCACCGTCATCAGTCATATACTGAGTTATGCAATTCATATAAACTGCGTCCCCAGCCATTCTGAGTTATACCACGTCAAGTAGA
This sequence comes from Mopalia vespertina, assembly GCA_030265115.1. Classification (NCBI taxonomy): domain Eukaryota; kingdom Metazoa; phylum Mollusca; class Polyplacophora; order Chitonida; family Mopaliidae; genus Mopalia; species Mopalia vespertina. Next base: position 5,391 of record JAQQZZ010127390.1, on the reverse strand, counting down.
CCACCTCACCGGTCATACTGAGTTATACGGGTCATATAGACGGCATCCCCGGTCATACGGAGTTAAGCAAGTAATATAGACCGTCTCACCTGTCATACTGAGTTAAACAGGTCATATAGACCGCGTCAACGGTCGTACTGAGTTACACAGGTCGTAAAGACCACACTGAAAATCGTAAATGGATAAATATACTCAAATAGATGAGCAAACCATCCGTCTCACTGGTGACACACTTAGGAGTAATTATAAACAAATTAATGAGTACATTTACGCATTGTAATGAGTAAAGTCACTCTGTAGTGAGTAAAGTAACATGCTAAAATGAGTAAAAATACTCATGTAGTGTGTACATCTACACAACTGAAGTAGTATTATTACACATCTGGTTGAGTAAATGTACTCACCATAATGTGTCCAAACACACATTTAGTAAGGTATAACTGCACTCAAAGTATCTAATATTACACATCTGTTGGGTAAAAATAAACCCCGAAATGTGTAATATTACTCCAAAGTGGGGTACTGGTGTGACGGGCGGTTTATAGAAGGCATATTGCATCAAACTTAATCTATTTTCTAAACTATGGAAGAACATAAGCTATTTTTCTCCATTTTCTGACATTCTTACACATTATATTAAGGAAAACAGAAGAAATAAAGTCGAACATAAATTTAAAACATTAAGATTTTATTTGAAGACTATATAAAGACAGTTTAATCGAAGGAGCAATACTATAATTCCATAACAGAGGGCACATGAGCTTCCTCACATTGTAGTAAGGAATTGTAAATTTGTATGAGAGATTTAGCTTCATAAAAATTAACAATACCTCAATTACAAATATAGATTTTATATAAATACATGTATGAGGTATAAACTTTAATTCAGCGTCAAATTTTCACATCACCACTTGACTTCATTGACTCAAATATGATTTATACTTATTCAATACAAGTCAGAGGACCCACTTACACAACAAATATCAATAGTAACAAAGACGAATTAAGACAATGAATTGAAAATAAAAGCGAACATCCGCATGTTTATACATATAAATGTCTTGATAACTGCAAATGTGATATAAACCAGTAGTTGTGTAGTCAGAGTTTAAGAGATATATATAAAAAAAATTCTGTTTTTTTTTTAAATTTCTGTACGATGTTAAAATATCAACATCATGCTCATTAAAAATACAATTATATAAATTCTGTGTAGATGGTAAAAAGCTGATCTGTTGAACATTTATTCTACAGAAATCAGTTTTCAAGACAATTTTCATATTATTGCTTATTAAGGTACATTTATGTTGATTTGAGTAGTTATATAAAAACAAGGGCCCTTGAAGCACCCCGATGAGATGTGTCAGCAATTGGATTGGCCATGATTTATTTCCATGCGCTGGGATCAATCTTTCAAATATGAGTGGCACCATTTAATCAATTTACCGATTTTTCCATATGATTTGAGTTTTTCTAATAATAAGAGATGAAGAACATTATACAAAAAATGTAATACAGTTCATATTCCTCTCCACCACAAAAAAACCATTAGGTAGTCAAACCTTCAGCTTGTATGGCATATTTGTCTCCTGTCTGAATGCTAACTGGAGCTGTCTTTTCATTTGGGATCTGTGACAGTAAGAAAGAGGGTAGCAACACAACATAATAAATACAAGAACGCATATTTATCCCCCAAAAAGATTAGATTAAATAGACGAATACCCACCAAATACCCCTGAGTGGAGTCCCTGTGAGTTAAATGTATCATATATGTATGCTCAATAGGTAGATCCTGCTAGCAAAAGGTCAAGGATTCGACCCCTGGTGGAGGAATGTAAAACTGTCTTTCTTTACATTTATAATATATATGAATTGTGCTCTGCCACTGTATATATATATAAATATAAAATATATATCTTAGCTCTGCACGATTATTCATTTCATTTTATGGCAGACCTCAAGACGAAGTTGTTTCATTTTTGTGGCTGTGGCAGACCCGTTTTCATAGATGGGAAGGGAAATTAAATGGGGATCGCCTTTGGGCATAAAGGGAGATAAATATGTAAAACCAACAAAGCCATCTGTCCCCCTGACTAATAATCAGATGATATATTAACAAAAATACCATTGTTAGACTTAAATAGTCAATAACAAAGATGTGTATGTTTGCAATACGGGGAGTGATAGATTTATCTCCCTTTATAGCAACAGGCGACCCCATCAGGTTAGTCTCCCTCTTCACAGAACAACCATTAAACATAAACAGGGCACATTTTCTATCTTCTTATTATGCTTGATGTTAATAATAAAATACACTTACAGCTTTGAAAATGAGGTAGTCTCTGTCATCAGACCAGAAAACGATGACAAGATTCAGAAAGCTCCAGCACAGAGTATGTCTGAAAATAAGCAAATGGATGATTGAGATTAGGAGCAGCTACGTACTAACATTCTCGGTAGCAATTGGTTTATTTGATTGTAAAAATTTAGAATATGTTCTATTTCCAATAATATTCATTAGTGATGAGTCACAAAACTAATGTTTAATGTTTTCTTGTGGCACCAAACACAACTGTCCTTGTGACAATAAAATAAAGTATTTATTATTATATCGGTGTAACTGTATTTAATGCATACATGTGCATAACCAGTCGCCATCAACACAGAACAACATATTACTTTAAGTTATCAGTCCGGCTCTAGAACAAATGTCTTCTATATGAAGAACAATTATTGTAAATTTTTAAGCAACCATCAAGTCAAAACAAGTTAATGAAAAGTTTGCTTCAAGACTATGTATGTACTGAATGTAAGAGAGCATATTTTGGGTTTGATACGATCATACGTTTTACATAGTTGACATATTAGGCCTATTCCGCTCTCCTGATACTCCACAGTTTAAATATTTTCAGCCATGCCACCAAAAGTTGAAATTATATTAACATTTAGCCAAATATGACAATAATATTTTGTATAGGTTTGATTATGTTTACATAAAATTCTTGCTTAATTCTTGTATACAAAGTAATTTGAATAAATTTATTGAATCTAAATATAAAAATGTTGGATATACATAGGTCATACCTAGGCTAGTTTATTCGCATACACCCCAATCTACATGAGAATTTTACCCCCACCATAAAAGATATCGAAAATACATGAATACTGTATGTACAGTATAGCCGTTATGTATATATGTAAATGCTTTAATTTACTCAGTTACAATTTTAAATTATTGAATACTGTTGGGCTTCATCCTACAAGGCATATTTGAATTGAAGATAATTAAACCAAAATAAATGAGAATGGGGCAATTTGAACTTCTGTCATTAAATGACAAGTTCAAATCCTCAAAACTACATGTAGACAGCATTCGTACCGCTAGCTTGGTATAATTGCCATTTTGCACCGTTGTAGTTGTAACTAATCGAAGAGTTTATGTCAACTGTAAATGTTGTTTGCTACTGTTAACTGTAGTAGATGCATTCTTAATTCTATAAAAAGGGTAAATTCATTTCAAAATCACAGTACCTTTGAGATTATATCGGATTTGATAAGCCCTGATTTCGATCTTCAGCAGACGAATAAAATGGATGTGTCAACTTCCGTCCGCGGGAAATCCCATAATGCATTGCGATCGACAATTACTCAAACGTCTGCGTAGAGTTACACTCAAAGTGCGTTATATATGTCTATCGCTCATTGCTTGAGTAAATAAACACACTTACGATTTGCAGTGCGTGTCACTGGCCATACTTAGTTATAAAGGTCATATAGACCGCGTCACTGGTCATATATAATAATATAATATATCTTTATTTCAGACTTAAGTCCATATTGCAGTTGTTACATCAGGTATTATAACATAGACAGATATATAAAGATATACTGTAAACATTCTTAAAGATAAAGCAGTGTACGCCATTTTTGCATTATGCTAGAGGACATAGATAAGTCACTGTTAATGACAGACTTTATCACCTGATTTTCAGACAACTGGAGTCTACGTCGTAGTTTATAAACAGATTTCCTCAGCAGTTCACCAAATGAAGGGATACTGTGAGACACAAACATCAGACTGGCACTACAGTCATGTCGAAAGTACATTAACCAGCGAAAAGAGTTATTATACATGGTACGAATAGAATTGAACACTTTCTTGGTATAAAAACACCATAATTGACAACAATATATACCACCTATGTATGAACGAAACAACATACACTTAACTTCACTAGAACAACTTCGAAATTTACGAATTAGGGAGTTTGCACGTCCGCAAAGCTTCCTCCGTTGGCATATAATATCATCATTATCATTAAGATCGTTAGTAATGATATGACCAAGATAGGTATAACGTTCAACAAACTGAAGAGCAACGTTGTTAAGGTAAACTTTAGGAGGTACAAAATGTTGATAACGTTTAGGTCTCAATAACATACACATAGTTTTTTTAACATTGTATAAAATATCGTGTGACAATGAGAACAAATCACATATTGCCAGAAGTGTACGAAGCGCTTTGGCAGATGGGCATAATAAACACATATCATCTGCGTAAATAATGTGATTGATGAAAACACCAGCTATATTGCAGCCAACACCAGCATTAGTCAGAGCAACATCTAGAACATGTAGATACACGGAAAATAAAACAGCGGAGATAACCCCGCCCTGTCTAACACCAGTACGTGCTGAAAAATAAGGTGAGAATGTCGCCCCCCATTTGATCATAAAACGTTGGATAATATTCCATTTGTAAAAGAAATACACAATAAAAAGAGGTACATTTTGATCGAGTAGAATCTTAAGTAAAGTCCAATGGTTAACTCTGTCAAAGGCCTTACTGGCATCATATGAATACTGGGCTTCCATTGGAAACATAATAATTCACAGTTTCTTTCAAAATAAAAATACATTGGTCGGTAGAATGTTGCGACTTAAACCCAAACTGGAAATCCGAAGTTTCAAGCAAATTTTTACAGTGTTTTAAGATAATACATTCAAGAATTTTAGAGAACACAGTTGCAACCGCAATGGGTCTATAGTTATCGGTTGTTGATATGTCCCCAGATTTGTTTTTCACAACAGGTGCTATTACAACAAAAGCAAAATTGCTAGGTACACATCCGTGAGTTACCATGGCATTAAAACAAAAAGATAAATGATACATCAGGTCTTGGAATGCATATTTAATATGTTCTGAACACAATTTGTCTATTCCAGCAGACTTATTACATTCTAAGTCGTTAACAATATTTAAAATAGCTTCTGGTGTTATAATTTTGCGGGAGCAGTCTGGCTCCAAGCCATTAAAGAGTTTAGAACATGTTCTTTGTGGCTATCCGTAGTAACTGAGTTGAATATAATATTATACTTTTCTTTCCACAT
>JAQQZZ010127379.1:0-14061 GCA_030265115.1 Mopalia vespertina | reverse complement strand
CAACCTCGTGTTCGTGTTCTAGTTAAAACCGAATCACTCATATGCAAGCTTTGAGTCAAAAATAGTTTCAGAAATATTTGTGGCTACCTAATTGGGAAACATATACGACATTTTAATCGTGTAGGATAGCAAAAACTGATATCATTTAAATGCATACAACATTGATAAATTATGGTTTTATTTCGTCAGGCGTAGGGATATCAAAGGGATTGCACAAACCAATTCTTACACTTACACAGGTAAGTTTTAATACCATAAATATTGCTCTCGTGAATTGTAGAAAGAATAACCCACGAGAGGCCAATATCTTCCAACCATTAACTCGAGCAATATTTATGGTATTCAAACTTCACTGTGTAATATAATGTATTTAAATTTGGGTTATTTCTATTGCAACAACGGAGAGGATTCCTTCACTGTTTCAACCATCTGCACGTACCAATGTGGCCGATGTATTTTTCTTCTCGCTAAGACAACGAAAAATATTTTAGCAAATTCTCGCTGCAAATACGGCTGCCACGTTTGCAATTTAATTATTTGCACAAATATATCTTGCGAAGATCATAACTTGAAAATACGTTGGTCGGTTGTTGTTAGACTCGAAATTTAGCTTGCTTCAACTTCTACCCATCTTCGCGTGCGAAGTTAAATACATGGGTGTTTTGACCTTGGCACATTAGAAACATCTTTCATATTGTCTGAGTCTACTAAGGGCATAATCAAATAACCCCCAAAATTTGATTAAAAGGACCGTTAATCGTAGACTGCGCTTAATTGATTAACCAGAATTGTGGGCATTTGTTTTTCTCCAAAATAAGTGTTAATGGAGGGATCTGCAAGCTACAAAGCTTGTTCTGTTTGAGAGAGATGTCCCGGAATTAGAGAAAGAATAAACAAACAAATAAAAAAACACAAGGAAGACCGTTTCAAGAGATAGTCTTTATTAAAAGATATGTGATTTTGTTGTAAGGATATGATAAGTCATTTTAAGAAGATATAGTTTTAATTCTGAGATATAAAGTGTATAACGTATTATAACAGGGTATTAAAAAGGGAAAACACTATATGGAAGACAACTTCTAATTTATTCTCATTAATTGAGAAGTTTGTCATACATCTAGTGTTTTGCCTTTTTAGTTAATCAACTTCCAAATGCCATCCAAATATGCTAAACAGGGGCCAGTTGCTCGAAACATGATTAGCCGCTAACACCAGCTTAGATCACTAATACCGGGTAAGAGACCTTCAACATGGCGTCACGTCATCTAATAGCGGCTTAGATTTAATAGAGCTTCGAGCAACCGGACCCAGGGCATTACTTATAATTAGCTTAAACTGTTGCCCTTTTGCGTCGAAGTGTCCATGGTTACAGAATAATATATTAAAAAATAATGCGAATATGCTTTGTAGTATATAACTTGGATTAGAGTTATGCCGTACCAGCCGGTTATCTCTCACGTGATCAACTCGCGCTTTTTCTTAGTTATATATATTAAAATAAAACTATATCTAGGCTATATTTAGCAGTTTAAAAAATTGTTGTTATAATTGTTTATATTATAGATAATTGTTAGATTAAATATTCCGGTATGGAGTGGTTTAACTAAACTCACAAGTGAAAGAGCGACAAAAAATACTTTAGACATAATTTGAAATATAATTTTATAATTATGTATCAAGTAATTGTCATCCTTTGTGAATCGTTTGTTTGATTGGGGTTTAACGCCGAACTTTAGTTTGTCATAATCATATGACGGCGCAGCCCAATATGTGGTGTAAATCCACATCCACTTAACTAACAGGACAGGTTGAGACAAACGCCAAAGACATCACAAACATATGGATTTCTTGCTGTAAAAGTCACATAGCAGCATTGACATTTTAATATATTCAAGGTATCGGGGTTTAACCTGGGATTAGTATAGAGGGAAAATAAACATCGCTTCCCTTCAAATCCGCAATCCGTGAGTGTATTACTCGGCTAGCAGGTTATGCATACAATCACTTACTTTTAAGGCTATCATTTGTTTATACTAATCGCAGATTCAACAAAGCGATTTCTGTCTTACGCTAACATTCTGAACAGCTGCTTTTACACATTTATAATAATTGATACTGGTTGTTTTGAGGAATACTTAACAGTCAGGAGGCTACAATCCAAAGTTAAAACATTTTAAAATCAGCCATCAAACAACTTTTCAAATATAGATTTATCTAAAAGATTATTTTATGGAGTCCGGCCCTGATAACCAAACTAGCTTGACAACAGATCAATGATTTGTCTTATTATTAAATCAGAACAGAGATCATTGGTTATGATTGATTAGTGTTTTAAGACGTGCTTATGAGTATTTCACTTATATGACACTGTTAAGGAGTATTTTCGTACCATTTTTGGTATATTTGTATTACAGTATAGTACAGGCTAATATTAATTTGTGTGTGTATTTTGATAGCCTTTTGGTGTATTTAACATAGATTATTGGTACCGGTACAGAATACTCCAGAATACACCCTGTGGGCAGTTCTGACAATGTAGAATTGGGTTGTTTGATTGATTGGTGTTTTACGCCCTGCTTGAGGGTATTTCACTTAGATATTGGCGGTGTATTCCAACAATAACTGACACTAGCACAACCTAAATGTGAAGCGTTGCCATAATGTTGGAAAGCTAATTTTTCTCCAGTGGTAAGTAAAGACAGCATTGCTACTCTTTAAACAAACTGCCCGTAGCCACAGGGCCGCAGAAATGACGTTGGGTGTATTAAAAAAAATGGTTTATGAACTTGGTACTCACAACATCAACAATGGCGGAGCAGCATTTTTCCAACAAAACATTAAAATGTATAACAGTTAACATCAATGTTGTTCTGGAGATAATTCTTTGAAAGAACACAGTCGTCATATGTGTGAAATGCCCTTAAACAGCGCGTTCAACACAAATCAACCAAGACAGAGAATTACCTAACCATAAGGAGAACCGGAATGTCTTCACATTTTGCATTTTAAATTTATCAAATACTATACAATTTATGTTCGTGTCTTTTGTCTTGGAAATTGGTTGAAATGCTATGAAGCATTTATCCAATCAGATTCCAGAATATGACCGGCAAAATGGCTGACATCATCCATCTTCCGGTAATTGAGACGGCACCAGCTGAAACAACACAAACGTCATTAAGATGACTAAAAGCATAAACCAATACATATTTTGAAATTAAACAGAATAACCTCATCCTATTAAAGAAATTGTGTATATATTAAAAGTGAATGACGAAACAAACCATTGAACAAACGCTTACATGCAGAAATATTCCAAGCAATGCATTGTTGTTTGTTTGGTTGGTTGCGCTTTAACGTCGTACTCGAGGGTAAATCACTGAAATGACTACGGATTGGCCACCTCTTACCATGCTTTACTTTATTACGGCGGAAACTTGAAATAAACATTGTAAAAAAACGACCCAATGATAGCGGGAGACACCTCCTTGACCCGGGGTGCACTTGGAGACTCAATTTTGTTCACGGCACCTCGAAGTAGGATCAGTAGGACAAACCGTTAACCGCTGAGTCACAGCTGCAGGATCGCTAACCAGTATAGACACAGATGCTGTAAAAATGTCACAAATGAAAGAAAATAAAACAGTAAGTTAAATTTACCTGATATAAAGTTTACGATGACTTGGAAGTCGGCTGATGCTGTTTGCTTATTTGAATCAGTGGCCAGGCATGTATAAGTGCCTTCATCCCCCGGCTGCACTATTCCAATATCCAGGATGTCTGACGTGGACACGGTGGCCTGATCAGAGCGCCGGACCCAGGTGTAGCTGCACTCAGCACTGCACTGCGCCTTACACGTGATTTCAATCATCCTGGAACCGATTCTGGCGAAGTAAGTGGGACCCGGCGTGATAACTACATTAGAAACAGTTGTAGCCATATCTGGAGAAAAAACGTCAAACGGAAATCGCAATTAATTTATTACAAATTTGTTTTGGGCGCCAAATATTAGTGACCTCCCAAGGGTAGTAACCTTCTATCAGAAACATATGCACTTCAGATTTGTTTGTTTGATTGATTGGGGAAATAGGGATTAACCTAGTAAAAGCCAACCCGCGATTGCTGGAACCAAATCATGTGATTCACACATATACCGGATGGTCGACTGGCCGACTTGCATCCGCGGACGGTACATCGAAAGTCGGATTAATAAACAGACATGCTAACCACTAATCCACGGCCGCATTTGTTAAGAAAGTCTACTCAATATTTGGTAAACTGGTTCTGGTCGCTACAATAGCACAGATTCGAAGACCTTGACGATCCTAGGCATATGAGGGAGTCACACGAGGTGGCCCCGGTAATCGTAGAGGAAGTTGGAGGGAGGGGGAAGGGGTGGGGACGAGATTTCCTCCCTACTGTGCTCCGTATTTATGTAAGGCACATTGAGAAATAGACAATCCATCGTCATATAAGTGAAATACCATTTAGTGCGACGTTCCACCTCAATCAAACAAATAAACAATGTAGCATCACCAGGGCCACAAAATGCGTCCATCACTGGATGAGTGAGACCAATTCCACAAAGCATTTTCTGACTTAAATCTAGTTTTGAGACATTCAACTCCTGTCTATAATTTATTTTATTATGAATATAATAAATACTTACTTACATTATTATAATAATCCTCAAATAGTAAATGTCCAAATTCAAATCAGTGAACTTTAGGGTCCTTTAAACATTCTTACTTTAAATAATTTTTGTGTCTTTTAGAAAATGAAGATTAACAGTATTTTTACTTTAGTATAAAACTACTTTGTGGACAACGGCCCTGCACAGTAAAGATTGACTTTAAAGGATTAAAAGACTAATTCAGGATAAAATGGTTTTATGACTTCAGTGGGGCATAAATACTACATGTATGCTTATATATCAAGCCTGTGTAACTCAGTCGGTTAGAGCGCTTGTCTTGTAATCTAAATCCCCTTGTAGGCAAGAAAATGTTTCTTTCTCTACAATGTAAATAAGTGCGATTATGGTAAGAAAATGTCCAATGAGGAAACAACTTACTGGGGTCAGGAATACAGATCTTGCTAGAGGAGATTTTCGGTCTTTCGAAATGCTTAGATGGAAATCCAGAGCTAATGCCGCCAACGGCAACAAACATGTATGGACAGTTTTCATCCGTCAAATAGAAGTCTTGGAAGTCTGGGGTCTCTCTTTTCCGCCAAACCTTCATGGTTACTGAACCATCCATCTCCTGAATCTCTGCTTTAACATCAGAAGGATTATCTTCTAGTGGTAAGGAATATCCGGCAGCATATCTGTCAAACACAAACATAATCCTTGAGTTCCACTGATCAGTTTCGTATAATACACAAGTACAATGTAGTGTAACCTCGAAAAAGTAAAACTCGTTTTCTATCTCTATATTTCACCGCTTTATTTTGCCAAACATAAGTTGTCTATGTAAGTAAGCATGACTAATAGCATAAAATCTTTGAAACATATTGCTTTAATGGAACCCTTTAAGGTTCTTCAGTCATGGGTCTGGTGGAACCTTTTTTGGTTCTGTATGGAACCATCACAGCAAGTGTTCCAAGTATCTATCCCGTTTGTTTTGATAGCAAAGAATCGTTTTTTCGTAATGGTTCCATAAAGAAATCATCTTGGTTCCATATAGAACCAGCCTCTTTTCTAAAGAACCCCCAAATTACCATAATTTCTAAGAGTGTGTCATGCAATCATATGAATTAGTTCTCAATACGGAATGTTAAGGTCTGACGTAATCAATTATATAACGTCTTATTGCACATTTTTTCCAATTCTTTCAGTGGTGGATAAAGGTTTATGTGACTAACGATTCAAAATGCGACGGCCCAGAGACGGCATAAGGAGGTCCAAAGACGAAATCTACGCTAAATTTGGCATGGAATTGCGTCGGGCATTTCGATTTGTATAACAGCATTTACACAGAAAAGAAAACAATAGTCATGTTGAACGCGAACGTGTTGTATTCTGAAAATTCTTATCTATCATCAAAAACATTCTTATAGGAAGTAATCGTACAGAAAATCTATGCCTATTCCATTATGTATTAGCTGATTATGAGTGAGAGAAGAAAAACATGGTTTAAAAGCGGCTATTCTGCAACATCACTCAGCATGCCCACATTGGCCCAAAGCCTTCACTTGTATAACGGTCAATGTCAAACATAGCGATATATGATTACCTACAAAGCTGGAAAGTATAGTTTCATATTTATCGTTGCATCGTCAGGTAAAATTTAATACCTAGGACTGATAAAGTCTAGGGAAGTTATTAGCAGGAGGAAAGTCGCAGATGCAACATGATTTTGATGCGTTCAAAATTGAACTAGGACGAGCTGCATTTTCAGTTTCAGACAGTTACAACATTAGTCAGGGAACTATTTGAATTGGTAACCAGGTTGTCGGGACTACAGGGCAGAATAGACTATAGATGTTTATATAGCTGCAGAACGTAGTTAGACCATTCCTCACTTATATCACTTCCTTCAGTATCTTACAGGCTGTAACACTCTTTCTCTATATCGGATATTCTTGGGTTAATTTCTATATTTCTGAAATACCATACTAGCCCACACAGAATATCTTGTTGGTTACATATTTATCAATACTTAACATACCATGTAAATGGTCATTACCTTCTCTGAATATGTCTATAGATTACCCAAATCGAGATAAAGATCTATTTATAAACTTATCTCTATGAGTTTATCTAGGACATGCGATTATTAATCGTGTTTAATACATCAACACCCCTGTGCCAGTGTGATTACATTTTAGAAATGGAGTATATATTATAACTCGGATTGCGTTGTGATGACCTGATGACCTGCTTTATCGATTATAAGCGATTACTTTGGGGTATTTTGGGTGGTCGAGAGAAAAATTGAGGCAAATATAGGGAAGCCCATGAAATCAAGAACCTTCTTATCCATAATATGAAACTGCACCTTAAAAAGCACATGGAAGTCAAGTTGCCTCGTGGACATCAACATAAATAGTGTAGGTAGGGATAGGTATGGAGCCGTAAAAGGGGTATAAACAAATTGTATACAATTTGTTACAACAAATTAGTATCTCGTTATAACGATTTATTAAATCGTTATAACGACTTAATCCACCAATTAAAATGTATCAGTTTGCCGCCATTTTGTTGTTGAGTATATAGTATGTATGTAAAGACTAGTTTACGTTAACTAACCAGGTGATTGAACCCATGACCAGACAGGACCTCAATCGACGGACATACCCAAGGCTAGCGATAAAATATACCTGATTGTCGGAGCACCACACCAAGTTTGATCCGTGAAATTTTGATTGGTAGATTAAATCGCACAAACGACTAACTATAAAGTCGTTATAACGACTTAACGTCTCGTTATAACTATTAGTATCTCGTTATAACGACTTAATATATCGTTATAACGACTAAGTGTCTAGTTATAACGATATATTATCTCGTTATAACGACTTAGTGTCTTGTCATAACGATATATTATCTCGTTATAACGACTTATTAAGGTAAGCTACTCTTATTTTGTAATAATGTTTATTAGGTAAGGTATCCTTACCTATCTGTCACGATCCAATTCCCTGCAGAATCTGGAGTGGCCATGATAACGTCAGTCTGAGCCTAAAAAGCAAAAATAAAAAAAGGTTTGACCCAAATAGATTTGGTAGTTCAAATTTTCGGTGACTATTAATTTTGGTGAAATGCAGAATCTCAAAAGCAACAAATTGAATGACATTAATGTATAGTCCTGATATGTTAATGTTGTATTCGTAGTATTTAGGCCCACAACAGTATATATTTCGACCTTTGCACTAAACCTATATGGTACCCGATACATGGGATGAAAAATTACGTCATATGACGTCATACGTAATATTACTGACAATATGGTCTTATCCAAATGTCCAGGTTATGTTCATCGAAATTCCCTAAATGGAATATCGTAGTAAAAAACTACAAATCCTGTGTTCTTAGTAAAATACTGTATGTGAGATGACCTCTATTAATTATGCCAAGTAAAATACTGCGAGGGAAATATTCTAGGTGAAATAATCTATGTGAAATACTATCAGGAAAATATTTTAATAATCCAAGTGAAATATGTAAAGTGCAATACTCCAAATTTAGTAACCTAAGGGAAATATCCAAAGTGAAAAATAAGAAATTCAATATTTTACAGCAATACACCTTACACGAACTACTTTAAGTGTAATATTCTCAGTGAACGAGAAGATGGAGCTATAGGACTCCATGTCTATGTTCGAACACAGGACTACGTACGGGATTCGATGTGCTGTTACCCACATTGCTTTGAGTAGATGCTATATTATCTGTAGCACAGACGCGAAATAAAATTCATGCTAATGCTCTAAGGAAAAAATACCGTAGTCAAAATTGAATGTGATTAGACTGCGATAAAGAGACACATTTGCCTACGAAGAGGATCAAGAACAAACTAGTACAGCAACAACAACATCCAGTAAGCCTGTTAAGCTCTTAACCAATGTCTAAATTATAACTATACTCACCATGACCAAGTTACTGGACAGACCTAGAGCGAACCAGACTCCTGGAGCTGATGTGAGCTTTACCGTGAACACAGCCTCGTCTGTTGCCGATTCATAATCCCACGTGACCTTGAAATCCAACATACCATTCGGCCCACCTGATATTTTATCCGTGAAACTCGGCGCTGGCGTAGGAATATCTGTATCAGGAGCAAACAGCGTCGTGCCAATAAGATAAATATATTATTTGTTTGACTGTGGATTAGCGCCATACTTAACGTTATGACATGTGTATGACTGCGTGCCACCCTGATGCGTGAAGGAACCACCATAGGTTACTTGCATCAAACAAGGACAAGACAGGACAATCACAACACGGAATGCAACACAAGACATCACAACACAAAATCAGCTTCCTGCTGCCCGTTGTCTCCAAGAGCTCAAGGGTAACAGGAAGCTCCCTCACAATCCCAATCGACAGCAAGATGAAATTAAGGCACACATAATGATTTGTTTGTTTGATTGATTTTGTTTGTTTGTTTGAATGGTGTGTAACGTCGTACTCAAGGGTATTTCACTTTTATAACGACGGATTGTCCACTTCACACTGCTCCTTGCCTAATTAGGGTGGTAAGCCGGGAGCAAACCTCGTAGAAACAACCCCCGCGATTGCCGGAGCCACATCGTGTTACTCACTCATCATATACCTGAGGGTCGACAGGCGGACTTGTTTGATTGAGGTCTTATGTCGTTCTCAAGGGTATTTCACTAATATGGCGACGGTTTGTCCACTTCACACTGTTCCTTTTTACTTAAAAACGGCGAAAAACCAGGAGAAAACCTCGTAAAAACTACCCAGCGATTGTTGAACCATACATCGTGTGTGAGTCATATACCTGATGGTCGACAGACCGACTGGATCTCGGGTACTGTACATCGAAGTACGATTAGTAAGCGCACACGCCCACTCAGCCACGGCTGGGGACCCACACACACTGAAGATGGATTGCCCGATTACTAGTCATGTCGTTTAGATACAGGCATGGGGTACGATGATAAGATTGAGTATGACAGACGGAAAGGGAATGTCTGTTGTTAAAAAAATCCTAGGTATTAAACACACCCAATCTAAAAAAATGTGACATTTTAATTGTAAACATTCTGATAAAAGAGCAATAACTTAGAACTCTTCATATTTCATTCTTCTATGTCTAGGTCGCCATCATCAGTTTTGAATATTCCACAAAAATCATTACCAACGATGATTATATACCGATAGGCAGAAAAAATATGACCACAAAAGTAACGAAAAAAACCAAGAAATTTGACCAACCAAAGAAGTTAACAGAAGAATAGCCTCGTTGTGATTGGTGACCATGGTATTTCAGCTCCCCCTGGCGGTAGAAATCGGTATTATATGCTTGGTTACTTTCCAATCCTGAAGACGGTAAGTGGATGTATTTGCCGCGCTCTTGTCCTATAGCCCATATGACGTGCATGGGGGAATTGGTGATCGTCGCGTCAGTCGGTTCGAATGCTGAAAGAGAGCCATAATAGGTTAAAAAGATTAAAATAAAGTATCTTTACAAATCCACCAATATTTTCTTACTTGGTGACTAGACTTGTTACACCACAGCATAAAATTAAAGTTACGGTGAAAATCTGTTCAACGACGAACATCAAATTACTTGAAAAGAACCAGCATTTGCTTTGAAATTACATCATTTTCTAAAATTGTTAGCTCAAATGATACACAGGTCTAATTCAGATAAAAAAAAACAAGTGGTTCGTCGAATTTTGAATTGTAGCTTTGAGGCAAAAAATAGGGAAGAATCAATATTTACAATTAAGACTTCGTCGAAATATTACAACTGTTTTATTTCCTGATTGGAAGGCTGTGGCACCAGACAAACTTTCAGTAAATCCGTAAAAAGAGTCCAACTGAGGCGTGGATCGGTCACGGGTGTAATAATCTCCCACGCGACCATACTGTCCTCTGGCAGAGCCAATCACCAAATCTGTACAGTCCATAGGATGCAGATCTGCGAACATAATAACAGTAATTAATGGATGTATTGATTGATTGATTGATCACACAAAGCGTGCATCGGATGAAATAACAATTTACGTATCAATGATATAAATTGATTGATTGATTGATTGATTGATTGATTGATTGATTGATTGATTGACAGATTGATTGATTGATTAATTGATTAACTGATTGATCCCATAAAGCGTGCATTGGATGAAATAACAATTAAGGTACCACTCCATAATGTCTTATTAAATCTATTGAACGGTTCGTTTTAAAATATTACTTGTATTTCCTCCCTCCGGTTCAGGTTCTGCCTCGCCTTCCGGTTCCGGTTCTCCCTCTACTTCCGGTTCCGGTTCTCCCTCGACTTCTGGTTCTGGTTGCGATGAATTGTAATTATGTTCTGGCTCAGGCTCGACGGAAGGCTGGGTGGTGTTATACACATGATCTGGCTCTCCTTCCGGTTGCGTGGAATTGTAATTATGTTCCCCTTCCGGTTCTCCTTCTGGCTCCCCTTCTGGTTCTCCTTCTGGTTCTCCTTCTGGCTCCCCTTCTGGTTCTCCTTCTGGTTCCCCTTCTGGTTCCCCTTCAGGCTCCCCTTCAGGCTCCCCTTCAGGTTCTGGCCGTCCTACTGTGCCTCTACCATACATTGCGTTTTGTACCGGGAACTCTTGGCATACATTCGTTATTCCTGTGAGTGACGATAAATCTTAATTTAGTTTGATTGATATTCAACGTTCTACTTAAATTTATTGCACTTATATGACGACAATGGTTTTAATTGGATGATAGCCAGAGAACAATAAGGTAAACCCAAGGTAATCACCCGGTAAATAAATCTGAAAAAGCTGTTGAAAAGAAATTAAACAAACTGATATAAAATAAGTACCACACCAGCTACCTGGTTGAGTTATTTACATGAGTTAGGGGCTTGTGAGTAAGTAAAACATTTGCGGATTTTGTTTAGCTTTCACTTATAACCTTCGAATAATTCTATTTTTCTTACTTTTCTTACATGGTTACTGCAACAACATATATATGTAATACCAGATATCCTTTCCTACGGCCCATACTTGCAGTTCCGGTGGAAGATGGATGAGAGCTACCCATGGTGGAGGGCGACATTCGATATATACACATATAGCAATGTGTAGTGCGCATGTATCATTTAAGTGTATGTGATGAATTTGTTGATTTTAGTTAAAATTTCTAACCTGTTAAGTTAACAAACGTTAAATGTGCTTTTGATTGTCTTGTGCGAGACCCGTATTGCAGATGCGCACTCAAAACTCAGGATACATATAGGCTGATTCTGTGTATGCATACGAGCTTTCGTCGGTTTCGGTTGTTGAGTGAAAAATTAAAGTCGATGCTGCTACAATGATCAAGGTAACGGAAGAGGAGATCGAGCAAGGATTTCAATGTATAGCCTTAAGAAAACACTGTTTTTGACGATTGATTGACTGAGGCTTAACGCCGCGGGCTAAAGGCTATTTCATTTTCATGAGGGCGGTGTACTTTCAAAGAATAGCCCGCAACACAACTATAATATGAAGTGTAGTGTTTAAATGCTCTGTTGCAAAATTAATGTTCCGCCATAGTTGACAAAATAAAAATAATTCAACTGTCCTTAACCAGAGGGCCCATCTTCTAAGATACATTTATATTAAGCAAAGAACGGAGAGACTTTTATACCTAAGACTGAAGGGTTTGTCTTATTTGGGGTTTAGCGCCGTACTTTAGATTATCTCACTCACATGACGACTTACCAGTACAACGGGTAAAGAACCACATTTCAGTCCTTGCTAGCCAAGAAACAATGACAACACATGACAATGACAAGGCGCAATTCAAATATGTCACAAACAGATCGGCCCCTTGCTCTGAGATCACCCGAACAGCAGGAAGCTCCCTCCCATCCGCCGACAGGACCTACATGCGGTATAAAAGACTATTTTATAGCCATACACGTGTGGGGGATAAATCAGTAACTCTATTGCAAAATCGACTGAGCCGCGGCGCGGCCATAAGATCCTTGTCTACGTATTATGAGCCCAACTACTTCTGTTACCTTGGTTACGAAGTCCAAGACCAACCCAGTTTAATGTTGACCCAACAACAGCGATTTCTATTTCCTGGGTATCCTGAAAGAGAAACAAAATCTGTTATTGTTTGATTGAGTTTTCGCATCCTCCATTTTGACTCAAATGATGAATTTGTATTGCCATTTTTTGTTGGAGTTTCCCGGGTTTTTTTTGGTGTGTTATTGTAATTGTTGCTCGGATAAAGGTGGCAAGATCTCGTAAAATGCCGGTTTACACGGCCACATTTATACCGACATCGCTACAAAAGCGGCGTAAAGCCGATTTGACGTTGACGCCGTTAACATTGGTGTTTTAAGGCGGTATAACTTCACCCATTTCATCTGTAGCTTTACGCCGGTTTCATCGTTTACACCGATTTAAAATTCCCGTTTGAACGGAACCTGTTTTATAGACGTCACAATGACACGTAGGATGAGTGTGACGCTGCGATCGGCTTAAATCAAATTTCAAAACAGGCTTTATTGAGCCAATTAAGATAATTGTCTTTTGAACGGTCCCTATTCTGAAACAGATTAGAATTTAAACCGGTTTAGATTTGATCCGTTTTAAAAGGTGATTTTGTGAACGGGTCTCCATGTATATTGGAATTTTGAACATGACGTCAACTGTTACTGGTTGCTCATATCTCAGGGTCCAGTTGCTAACATCAGCTTTAAACGCTAATAGTGGATTGGAGATAAACCTTCAATATGGCGTGACGTCAGCTAATAGCAGATGAAATTGAATAGCGCTTCGAGCAACCCGCCCCTGTTAGCCTAATAGTGCGTTCAGACGGCCAAAGTTAAGCTGGCTTAAATATCAACCGTTCTTCGACACTGGTTTCTGCTTTTTTTGGCCTGCATTGAAACGGACAGAAAAAATAAAAAAACAATATGACGTTAGTCGAAATATGACGTGAATTACCGTAACATTATTCGACACATGACGTCAAAGGAAGCCCCATCTGTGTAACGTGGAAATTGACATACGTTCGTATGCAACATCATAATAAAGGCGAAATCAAAGCTGGCTTAATGTTAGCTAGATCCGTTCACACGGGCAAACGAAGCCAGGTTGTCAGCTACCTCTTAGCAGGTGAAAGTTAAGGCAGCTTAACTTTGACTGACGTCGTTCAGACGACAAAATACACCAGACCCGAAGAACGGTTGGTAGCTAAGCCGCCTTAACTTTCGCCGTCTGAACGCAGTGTAAGAGCCTGTTAGATGATGTTGTGTCACAAAGAAATGCACGTCACACCACAATACTAAGTATGTGTTGCGTAACGTTATCTTACTTAGGGGTTTAACCCCTCGATATCGGTCATAGTTAGGTTTTTTAAGACCTCTGTCGTCATTTTGACACCGAGTCAAA
>JAQQZZ010127368.1:0-14062 GCA_030265115.1 Mopalia vespertina | reverse complement strand
TGTATTGTATTGAATGCAACAGATGTGTTTAAAATGTCTAGTGTATTGTATTGGATGACATACAGATACTCTTAAAATGTCTAGTGTATTATATTGGATGCCATACAGATACGTTTAAAATGTCTAGTGCATTGTATTGGATGACATACAAATAAAAACATTTAAAAAAAAAAAAAAAGTTGGAGCAACACAGTATATTGCTTTCTGATTGGTCACTTTTTCTTATCGAATCAACCAATCAACGCAATTGAGAGATTAGCCCCAACATGTTCGTATACCGTTGCATACGAAAAGTGTATCATTTTATTTTATTAATTACCAGTTGCATGTTTTTTTCCATATGTACGTCACTCGAAATTGAGACTGGTTTTTGACTGGATCCATTGGTTGATGTTTTACGCCATGCTTAGGGTAGTTCACTTATGTAACGGCGGTGTATTCCATGAATAATCGGCACTAGTACAATCATAAAATGTAAATTTTTCTGATAACGTTGGAAAGTTAATTTTCCTCTAATGCCAAGTAACGACAGCATTGAAAAAAATTCCAAACAAACTACCCTTAGCCAGTGGAAGATTTGTCACTGGAAATGTGACGGGTTATTACTAGATGGTCTTCCATTACAGGTCATTAGTGTAAAGAACATATGATATACAATGTCGGCGATTACACGTTCAGCGGCCAAATTTATTTATTTATACCAAATAAACGTGGTATATCGGGTCGTATATCGTCTTTTCCTAAAATATATTTCAACGACTGGCCGAGATCACGTCAGATTTAATGTAAATAAATTGCCCGTAGTGTACTGTAGCGGAGAACCCTTGGAGTCACCTTAAACGCCAGTGAGAATGGACGGGCGTTAAGGGACCTTCCTCTTCGCGGTAAAGTCTAAATAGAAATGACAAGACTCGCTGTTATCAAAGTAGTGAAATGAAAAAAGTAGAATGCTGGCTTTACGGATCTTTAACCGCCCTCTTAAACATCGCGCTGTGTCAGTTTAATGGTTTCTGGCGATGACTCGAGACCGCACTGTCTGAAAACACGCACAATTGATGTTTGTTTTATGCACACCTAGGGGACAATTAAACAGTCAAAGAAAATTAAGTACTACTTTAATCGATTCGAACAGGGCAAAAGTCATACATTATAAAACATGCGACATATAAAAGGGGCTTGTTGGTAAAGATAGTCGGGAGAACAGATTGCATGCTTTTGACTTAATGCAATCTTCTTTAAAACAAGTTATTTTATAAACAGTTTCTAAAAATACATCAGATAAGTTTTACTTCCAATTTCAAACCAAAACAATGACGCAAACAGTCTATTTGATATTAGAAATATTTTAATGCATATCATTGGTTGTAGACAAGAAATCATAATAAAATGGATGCAGTAATAAATTAGATCATACGTTATATGCTGGAATTTCAAAGCACCACAAAAAAGACTTGGACACAGTCAACTTAATTAAATCAACTCAAATTTAGCTCCCTGGCATTTTCTTTTGACAGTTTGAGTTAACGTTACCATGCAGATCATCCTCCCAGGTCCTCCAACACAGACAAGGTCACCGTGTCAACCGCCCAATTTGAAGACGTTTTTTCTTAAGAGTCAGCGAAAAGTCAATAACACGTTTTCAGGAGCTGCTCCTTGATTCATCGTTTAAGACCAACCAATCAAGTCAGTTTGTTAGTAAAGACCTTGGTATATATAGGTCGTTTTGACCTGTACGCCAATCCACTCCATCTTTTTTGGAAATAAATATTGTTTAAATAAATTTGTCATAAGATAGTGTGTTTGTTATACTGGGGATCAACGTTACACACAAGATATTTCAGTTTTCTGACCGTTTCTTTTTAACTAAAACTCGTAAAGGCCAACCCCGGCGATTTCCGGAGTCCCTTCGTGTGACTCCCTCATATACCTTAGCGAAGGAGGACCAGTAGTCCGACACACTAGACCAGGCCTTGGACCAGACGTTTACCAGGTTAACATTTGCGACAACACAATCCTGGAAGCTGTTACGGTCTGATTTTAATTGGGTTGGATCACCGATGGTAACTTCACTGGTAGTAAATTAAATTGAACATTGAAATGACGTTGAGCTAGATAGAGATAAATATGGCAAAACACCCCATAGTTTCGTATTAAGCATAGAAGACAACGAGTCATAGTTTCGAATTAAGCATAGCACGTATACATGCCAATGATTCCGATGTTCCATTGAATGATAAGGAACGATTGCATGGGGAACGCGTCGAGAAATTGACAAATACTAGTAGTATGAGTGGTTGAAATGTCAGTACCTTTTGGGGCACGAACAAATCTGAGATAGAGTGCAGCACATCTTTTTTATAATATAATTAAATTACTTCACGATATTCTGCATTAACAATTTTTGGTAATAAATATTGAAACACTTTATAAACATCGCCATTTGTGAATAAGGTTTTCTAATGAAGGTGAACACACTCACAAAATCTCATAAGATTCAATTTAGCGTTTGACAAATAAACACAAGTTTATCAATACGCAATTTACAAGTGGGATATTTTTGTCGCATGACATCTCGTTGTAGCAGTCTTTTGTCGGTTAACATGCCCTAAGTCGTGAGTCTGATTTACGCCGTTCTTCGGGTTATTTCACTAGTATGAAAACGTGCCCCGTTTTTGGGCGGCGGAAGCCACCCTCGACGTTACAATTCACGATGCACAATAAAGACGTCATTCCATATTGGTATTGTTCTGCCCCGAAGCTCGGACAAACCGTTGCTACTCGAAGCGCCTTCCAGCGGTCCGCGGTTACCTTGTTTATCGTGTATATGTGTGCTGTTTATGGACGGTTTTATACATTCCACTGCAAAACACTGACAACATGTAATATAGATCAACAGTATTTGATCTTAAACCATGAACAGCAGACACCAATGTAACAAAGACGTTAGTCTTAAAGCGTATCAAAGAAATGACGAGGTGTTACAGTGATATGTTGAAATAGGCTAAGAAACTCAGATATATTGAATAAATGAAGAGAGAAAAAATTGCTCGCCTCCATCGGGAATCAAATCCATATTTATAGGTATTTATGTTTTGTTAATACAGTGTGTCATAAATCTAACGAAAGGGTGTTTGTATCAACATAAATTGCAACCCCTTATTGTTAGTTCAAGAACTAATACCTTCTAGAAGGAAGTTATTACGGCCTTACTTAGGTAATCACATTGGGTTTGACAAATCTTGGAAATTTATCACAGATGCTTCGATTTATATTGCAGAAGAGCTTAGACACCATGCAATCATGCCATAAACTATTTTACATAATTCGTTGTGTGTTAACAGTTTTTTTAGAAAGATCTATTTTATTACCAGGAGTAATTGTGGCGCCCGTGAAGTTGATGAGACTCCCGTGGTTATCTTATCTTAAAGCCTTTTATGATAAGACTATGCCTAGTAAGAAACACATCATACAAAAAGGGAACTGTGCTACAGGCTAGACGTTTAAAAAGAAAGATATTTTTTTCTCGTGATTTATTTTTGTACAACCCTGATTGGAGAACGACAATAAATTAGCTCTTTTGAGGACCAACTAAACCGGTTGCTGGTTGAGTTATTACGACCATCGAAAAGATATGATTTTTTTTCTCAGAAGATGCGTTAACAAAGAAATGAATATTCAGCATATTAATGTTTTCATTTTATTGTTGAGAACGATATTTTCTCCATCGGCATTCGAAACCGGGCCCCGGCTACCAGGGCCAGGGTTCTTACCAGCTGCGGAGGCTGGTAATGGCTTGGAATTTTTCTCTACGGGAAGCACGGACAGAGCCAGAGGGATATATTATATAACGTCGTGCTCCAGGGTATTTCACTTATATGACAACTGATTGTCCAGTTCACACTGTTCCTTGCTTAAATACGGTGGAAAACCGTGCGGAAATCTGGTAAAAACCATCCCCGGGATTGCCACATCGTGTGACACTCATATACGTGATGGTCGACAGACAGACTCGAACCCGTGGACGATACATCGAAGAAAACTTCGTCTGCCTCAACCGGGACTCGAACTCGGTTCTCCGGCCAGCAATGCCACTGCTCTAACCGACTGAGCCACACAGTCTCACGACAAAACGCCTACTATCCAAATAATATGGCTTCTTTCAGTTATAGATATTGTTGTACATCACCGCGCTATTGGAGAAATATCTTGAGCACGGCGTTAAACAACGATCAACAAATTTATTCATCTTATTAGTCATAGCATGGCAACGACTCGTTCTTCAATATCAATCCTTTGATTCAACTGTGATCTATCAGTAAATCAAAACAGACTGTGAGTGATAATATCTGATTGGCTAACTGACGATTGCTTCAGATTTAGTTGAGAGCATTCAAGCAGATCCCACAAGTAGTGTCGTCAAATCCACGTTGAACTAATTACTGATTTACAATAACAATATGGTCTTAGATGTGGATAGATTTCCATAATACAAGCTGGATCGCTTCCATATTTGTTAATCCTACTAATTTCATACTCGTCTACAGTGTATAGAGATTTCTCGGCATTGTGTCGAACAGTTGCTTCAAAATGGCCATTCCCAGGTTTAGTCCTGAATGTAACTTGATATAGAGTTTCTAAAGAGGCCATTTTCCCCGATAAATCCGCATCTCGACCGTCATGGTCTTTACTGCGTCTATATCGTAACACTTTATCGTTTGTTGAATACCGCACCATGCGCGTTATATTATACAAGGATAAATTGACACACTGGTCTATAACAGGTTCTATATAAGAATTAATAGCATTTATCGTTTCCTTGACAGCCGCTACTCCATCTGCGTCATCGTTGCTAATGGTATCCCACGTGAGACATGCGCACCAGTGAGGCTGTATTCCCGCATGCGCACAACTTCTTTCTTTCGGAATTTCCTGAAACAAACTTATTCCTCTTTTAGAAATATCACCTTTATGCACACTTTTGTAATTTAATATATCTTCAAAAGTTTCGTGAATGTCAAATGGAGTTGTTAGTCTATAGGCGTTTGTTCTGAAATTTTTCATAGCTAATGGATATTTTTTCTCAAACCATGGCGGGAAGCGAAATGCGAAATATGGCATTCTCTCTTCAAGCTTGCCTTGAATAGTTTCTCTGACATGATGAAATCTAGCACCGTGATCACTCATCATTATTAAAATGGTCTGGTCCAAATAACCACCTTGTTCTAAAAAACGGAGGAAGTTCTTAACGTCGCTGTCGGCATTCTGTAGTTTATTACTGTCCTCGTGGCTGTATTCCGAATGAAAACCAAACATAAACTTCCGTTTATTGCCGTACATCAAAAAGCTGTCTTTGAACCAGTTCAAAAAGTTTACATGTCTTGGCACAGACCCAAGGCAATACGGTTTGAAATGAGAGTATATTTTTTCCGCTACAAGATAAAATGGTCTTATGTAATGATCTACGGGTGGTTCTTTGAACCCAAACATCCTGTAAGTAAAAGTACCTATGTGAGCCATATCTTCTGCCCACTGAGTGATATATCCTAGCTTTTTGAATTGTTTCCAAATCCACGGATGTTTATCGACAGTGGTAGCGTTAGGTTTACCTCGTCTGGCTTCTGGTAGTTCTTCCTCGGTTTTACCTGTTAGTATAGGCAGCAGAGCTTGCGGCGTCCCGTCACCTACTATATTATAACCCTCTAAAACGATACCATTTAAAGTTTTTGTAAAATAGGAATGAGTTTGTGGAAGTTTGCGCATCCATGTCATTCTAGAAACGGAATCAAAACCAAACATTAAAACGCTGAGACCCATAGCACTGTCCGGAAGTGTGGTCTCTGTACCACGAGCATGCGCAACGGCATTATAGCCAATTCCTGAGTGGATATTAAAATACCTATGTTGATCCTGCGAAATACAGGCTACTTTGAAGAAATCACTGTGTAGTGGGGCACCATCGTGCATTGGTTTTATGTGTTGACCGTCTGTAGTATGGTAGTCATCCCTACCACGAAACAAGGGTACATATTCACAAAGCACTTTCCCACGGCGCCTTTTAGATTCCTGTGTTATACGAAATGTTCCGTTTTCTACATACACCCAATTTCTATCCTTGGAACACTCTAGTTCGCTGTCTTCGTGAAAGAATTGATACACAGAGGAGTGATTAGCCTCAAGTTGCGGATGAATACACACCTGGCCAGCCTGAAAGCGCAGGCGTCGATGATACTCGGACTCCTTGCGGTCGAAATAGTCCTCATCTAAAGTTTGATGTCGAGAAAACGTTAATATAAATATCAAAATGGCGCAAATCGCCAGAGCATAAATAGTTTTCCTCTTTTTCGGTCTGGGCCATAAATATCTCTTCCAGGCCATGTTTAAGATGCCTGATCCTAATTATTAGCACAGATCCACATTCGTTGGCGGGATCGAGCCGACTAACACACTGGCTCCTTAAATCCCACAGACGGTAACATTTTCCTAAAACCATGGACTGATCATTTTGTAAATTCCTTTTGAGACATAATCATTAACTCACGTTATTAGAAAACAATGTGCAGCAAAAATAATCTTAAGGGAGGCAACTCGTTAATACGAAAGGTATAATCGCACTTGTATTATTAACTGGAACGGTTGCCATTTGCTTTTAAATCACTTCTTGTCGTTGACCAATCTATACAGTTTTCCTCTTCGTGTACGATCCCGCTTTGTGTGTTAAGATAGCGTAAAGACGAACAATAAATCAAACGCTACCAGGATATTCCTGATGGCAAGACCTTCCGTTATAATTGACAGAGACAGTTTTGTTAATCCGTCGTTGGTTTAGTTCCTGGCTTGTTCCAGATTGTATTTGGATGGATTTGTGGATAGCGACGTGATAGATGTGTCTGCTCTTGAACGATACCGTGTGAGGATTAACCTTGTGCAGACCGTAATAATCCTCTATAATCCGTCATTTCAACAGATACCGCCACTGTATGAGCTCAGGGTTACAGAGTTTACCATCCATAACATCTGAAAATATAACAGACAACGATTATTTCACGATGGAATCCTGATAGGTAAAAATTTAATAACAATATTTCACGACTGAAGATTTAACAAGAAAATAACCGAACTTGTAAAACTTAGGAATAATTACATATCAATCTATTGGTCACTCGTTAAAAAAACGATTTCTTTATAAAATGAGTATTGTAGGAATATGTTTTTATCTTACAAAATATGTTATAAAATGCAACACGAAAAACTGCATGAATTATTCAACCTACGTCAGCGATCTGAGATCATGAAGTAGTAAATCTACGTCAGCGATCGGAGATCATGAAGTAGTAAATCTACGTCAGCGATCGGAGATCATGAAGTAGTAAATCTACGTCAGCGATCTGAGATCATGATGCATTAAACCTACGTCAGCGATCTGAGATCATGAAGCAGTAAAGCTACGTCAGTGATCTGAGAAAAAGTCGTTGTACGATTTCTCCATTTAACATGGACATGATGTTACAACGCCTGCATAAACTGGAGCTGCACACTTGTAGTTAATCGAGTCCTGATCACACCAATAGCTCATTTGCACACGTGGTCGATATGTTTGATTTTCTGGCGTATGTCTAAATTCCCAAACAATAGGAATGTTTAGATACAAATTGCTCAGCGCACATTATTTAACAGTCCTATACATGAAGGAGTAATAAATGTTTGGCTTTACACTTCACGTTCTATCGATGGTTCAATACAGCACAGCCACTCTATTATAACCGCTGCGGAACGATGTATGAAGATCAAACTAGGTAATCAGTTTCATAGAAACCTCCGCTGGTATCTAAGCATAAAAGTAAATAGTTCGTCCTGAATAGAGCCACGAAGGACAAACGGACCAATCCTAATATCACTGATTGCAATCTAAGGACGGTGAAGTATACACAAATGACTTTTGTTGATCTATTTTTATTTCTATTGAGAAACTGTCAAAACGAGGAATACACAGCTAGGTCAATTGATCCACTTCATCATGGAAACCGTGACTATTTAGCTTGACAATCAGCAGGACAAAATGTATAAACAGGAATATTAGCCCATGGTGTCAAATGATTAATAGTATGTCAAATTAAATAGCATTTGGGTTACGCTATGGTTGTACTTGCAGTCCGTCATTTTGTTTTCTACGGCTCTTATATTCTATTTTATATTTCACATATGTTATATTTAGTCATTTGATTTCATAACTATAAATTTCTTATTCTATTTACCAAGAAAGCGTGTCATGAATTAAACTCCACCATACGAACCATTCACCAATTTTAATATGAACTTTAATACAAATGAGTAATTTCGTGTGTAAAAAAAATTATCGGTGATCTTTTGGCAGTCGTTTTGGACACGCTATACGTGTCCAGATGTTCTAATAGCCATTCAAGGGCGGATGGAGAAATCTTAACTTCTTTCAGAAATCTAATTCAAACACCAGATCGTAGAGTTAGTGTACACCAAGAGCCGTTGCTAAACATAGAAACGGAGAGTCTCGGTATTCCTGGAATACTATCAGCCTCTGGCTTCGCTCGAGCGTCTGATTTAACTGTCATGGTAACGTGTTTCTCTCTCGAGGAGGTCTGTTAAATACGTTATATACCTGAGAAAAACGGAAACCATTATAGATCCGGAATATATCAGTTGCCCTTGGGTCGGTATTTTGTTATTAGGAACTGACAAAAAATGTTAAAACGTTTCCCAAGGTAGGAGTGTAGCATTGATACACGTTATATCAGGTGGGTCCTTACATGTACTTGCTTAGTTTTCTACATTCCGTTAAATGCACTGATTTTAAATATGGTGCATATACGATCTAGCATTACACGGCTGTACTAAACACAAAGCGAACCTTTTCGCAGTTACAGTCACAGATAAACGTAATTAGAAATATATAGTTCCTGTCAACCGTTACATAATCTTACATTTTAACAGTAAAAATACAAATATTCCATTACGTGATGACGAACGTATGTATATGTCGTGACCAGAGAAATACAAACAGAGCCTAGATAATACTTTATACAATAAGTCTAGAACTTTGCGTTATGCTAGATAATTGACCACTTTAGACAAGACCGATATGAATTTATCAGGCGTAACAACAGATTGCAGTTGATCAAGGAGTCCCTACACCCCCAGTTCACTGTGGTAACGGGTGTTATTATTGAAGCAACAATTATGTATTTGAGCGTGAGAAAATCTACATTGATGAATTTAATCAATTTCACAAGCTTATGTTATCCCAATAACTGGTAAATACAATCCTTATATCTGGCATACATGTTATGTCAGGTTCCGTGTTATGAGGTTTTATGGAACACAATGCATGTTATTGAGACATGTTATACGCACAAACACCTGTCTAAGCAAGTCGTTTGTAATAGTATTTATACATAATCAGAAATCTGTTACGAAAACGCATGTATCTTATTGTTATTGATTGCCAGACAAAATCACAAAGAATGAAAAACAAACTTATCCGCGATTATATTCATCGCGTGTTAAACAAAATGAACAAAAAAATGTACAACTTAAATTCAAGACAATTTTTCCTTTGTGTACTCCGTGACACTAACAGGTAACACTAAAAGACGTTTTGGTACGAGATGTTACACTACCTCGTTACTTCCATGTGGCTTGGAGAGAATAAAGAGAGTCTTCGTTTGAAAATTGCGAAACTAATTCTTTTTTGACTGTTCTTACACTAATTCTTTATTGTATGCACTCTTTTTAAAGAAATTTGTTAAACTATCCAAGTCACAGTTAAGTTTCTAGGAAGTGTAAAGCGCCCTCTAAAAATTCTGTTTTGGCAGGGATAGTGCTCACGTAGTGGGCTCGATTAGACAAGTCAAACCTCCGTGAATCAATGCCTACGGTTTATATCTATATTTGAGTTCATTATATTAAAGGAACATAAACTGTATCGAACATGTTTCTAACAGCATCCGTGGAAATAGCCGGTTTGTCACCATATTGTTATCAGAAACCATTCCAACTTCCTAGCTATTGTCATTATACTTGTAAACTATGCTAGAATAGATATTTATACCTACATAAATAAAGAGGATATAACTCAGACAGTCGTATACGTGGCAAAATATAACTCGAAGAATACACACACACACATGTTAATATTCCGTCAGGGCGATTTTAATATTTCAACATTTCTCGGAACCCATTAGCTTGTAGTTACACTGGTGCCTTTTGTGTAGTAAGAAAATAGTGAAATTACATACACAAAACGTAAACTAAATTGGTAAAATTCAAGATATAGGTATTAGGAAATATACTACTTGTGTTACTAACACATGTTAATAATAGAAAACAATTAATTCCAACTTGCTCCAACAACAACGTACCTATATATGAACAGCATACGCATAAAAAAAGGTTAACATGACTTTAAGTTAGTTTCTGGAGAAACCCTACGCCTACATAGACCAATGTTTGGTATCCAATACAGTCTGGTGTCAAAGCCGCAAGCTTTATACGACGTGTTGTAGATCTATATGCTCGATCGCTTTCACCTCTGAAACGTTATAAACGTTCATGAAGATAAGAATAGCAACATATTTGTTTTAAACATCGGTAGGTTAATTAATTAACGAAAAGCAGAGAAAATTGTAACTTAATCCGCAGATAGTATTTCACAAAGTGGCAGGAATTAGGGCATTATAGAAACTTATGTTGACGGCTGTTCACTTGAATACAAGAATAGGACATAACAGCTAACATCAAGGCTTCAAAGTTATTGCAGGCTTACCTCGTTGCTATAGTCCCTGTATGCACGCGATACAGTCGATATATAATTGCCAGCGTCAGCAATATTGCCTAAGAGATGTGGTAAATCTAGTGTCCTTCCACGGTGGTTAGCGTATAAACAACACGTCTCGACAGAAAACGAACGCGGGTACACGCTAAGTTACCCCAAGTACTGAACGACTCCTTTAACAGACTGGGCGATGTAACCCTGGCCTCTTGTGAAATACGATGCAGCAGGGAACTGATTGGTGCCAGGCAACGAGAAGGGGAGGATTTGCCGCGTTCTCAGCTCCCTCTGACAGCTCATGCGCGCTTCCTCTCTCCCAGCTGGTCCAGTTAAAAAGTGTGAAATTTAATCCTTGCCAGATGTTGATAGGAGGTAGATCGGACAACCGCCAGGGGATGGTTGAGATTAAGTTTAAAACACTGTTTGTACACACATCTTGTTTTCATTGTCAGTTCATCTCCACATCAACTAGGCCTTGTTCTAAGACGGTATGCATGTGTATGTCAGGCATCAAATTAGCCTATCTAGCCGGGCCACTCGTCTACTACTCGGATAGTAAAACC
The DNA here is from genome assembly GCA_030265115.1 of Mopalia vespertina. Lineage (NCBI taxonomy): Eukaryota > Metazoa > Mollusca > Polyplacophora > Chitonida > Mopaliidae > Mopalia > Mopalia vespertina. Next base: position 2,698 of record JAQQZZ010127368.1, on the reverse strand, counting down.
AGGTGCTTCGTTTTTTACGAGCCACTTAAAATTCTACGGTCACCTTTACTGTTTTTCTTCGGTATTTATTTCAGGAACTGACAACATTATTTTACAGAAACAAGCTTGGAGATGTAAAAGGCTACCAAATGGAATCCGCCTTGTCTAGACTATGTGCGTTGAAGTTGACAACAGAAATATTTACGCACAATCTGGAGTTTCCCTTTATTTTCGCGGACAGAGTTAGTTGCGCACATTTAATGACTTCATATATAGAGCCAGGTATAATTAACCCAAAAGTGCTTTACGCCTTAAACATATCTCTCCAATGTGTGTTTGTCTGACTGGAGTTATGCGTCACGTTTATACTTACATGTAGTTTTAACATTCCCTTAAGCATTTATTAAAATAAACAAATAATTGCTTTACACTTTTAAATAGATTGTTTGTTTGTTTGATTGGGGTTTAACGTCGTGCTCAAGGATATTCCACGTATGTGACGACGGATTGTTCACTTCACACTGTTCCGAATTACGGTGAAAACCCGTGAGGAAACCTCGTAACCCTCCCCCCTCAGCGATTGCCGGAGCCACATCGTGTGACGCACTCATATAAGACGGATTCGATCCCTGAACTGTACATCGAAGTAGGATTAGTAAACGCACACACCACTTTTAGATAGAGATGATTTCGTGTTTGTTGCGTTATATTTTACTTTGTATTTAACACTATCCGACTCGTATGATGGCTACCCGCTCAGTGGGTAAAAACATCATTGTTATTAACGATTACATCCAGCGGCAAGTCATAAATAAGTACTTGCCTCTTAGGGTGATGTCGCAAGACAAAGTGGACAATGAGGAGCACATGTATGAATGAAGCACATGCTCTATAGAAACTACATGTACCTAAACCAACCACCCAACTCGTTTAATTTCAGTCCCAACCAGTGTAAATCGTTACGTAAATCCATCCGAATGTATGTTGCGTGGGTTAGTCGTTCAAACAAGCTCTACGGGAGTCCGTGCAATTGATGTCAAAATGGAATTGCGGCACGTAACTTAACTGTTTTAACATATTAAGGTTTTACATAGCTGGAAATGACTCAAAGTAAACCGACCAATCAAGGAATGATACTGGGCATTTTTAACTTCTTCACGTTATTTTGCATGCAAAGAAACGCATCGGAAACGTCTGGACAAAACAGGCCGGTTACAAATAGTTTATAACACATAAGCGAACTATTGATCTCTGAGCATATCAGAGATCGTGCTTTTAATACTCATTTCATTGATTGGTCAGTCTATTTTAAGACATTCCCGGTTCGCTTTGCAGTAAATAACCAGCGCTATCTTACGTCGTTTGATTAAAACCGTCGCCGTCGTACATCCATAAAATTGCGTATAGACTTCCAGGACAATTTCAGTATTTTACTTGAAGCTTGTGTGAATGGTTGGTGAAATAAACCAATGAAACGTTAGTTGAATATAATGACGTGTAAGATTTGTTCGTAAGTGAAATAGTTATTTTTATTTTACACCTTTTAGACATAAAAGAAAAATGTATGGATTGGTTGTTTTGTTACATGTACATGAAACTCGTAAAGATCAACGTTATATGTTATCGAATGATGGTTCATTTTGGCTTTCATATAATAAGACTACGCATTAAATTGACCTCGTATATCAGCTAGAAAGTACCAGGAAGCAAGAAACTAACACGAAACACCTGACATATGTCGTGCAGTAGCATGCCGTACCTTAAATTATCACGACATCACATCACAAGACCTAGTCACAAAGGAATCATAAACTAGCTGTCTCCATCGAGTCAGCGTCGTTTCTGTTATAGTATCCAAACGATAATGAAGTTATCTTATCTTTCAGAAAGGGAAAATATCGGAACTGATTGATCACCGAGGCAGATTTATGATATAATGTTAAGTGACGAATATCCTGCAACGGCAAAACTGATCGATGTCATCGGTTGTTTTTCTATAGATTGAGCATGGCCAACTGCAGCACAAAATGGCATTGTAATCTTAACGTGAACAGTACTTACTAGAGCGCGAACAGCCTCAACATATGCTGGGAAAGATGGTAATTGTTGCTTTCCTCACAAACGCATCACCCCTTTATTGTCACGCGTGGACAAGCTCGGCACACAGAGCTGGCAGTCACAGTTTCAGTAGAGATTTATACAGTTTATCATACTACGTATTAAGTGTAATATGTCCTCACTGCAAATGAACATTATCTTCCAAATTAGTATGTGCCGAAATGGTGTATTCGGCGTATTTTCGTTCGTTTGAGAGGACACTCTTATCAAAGAACAGCTATTATCGCCAGAAATGTTAGTCGGGGTCTAATCTAGCACACTTTGTGTAAGACACAATGGGCTCGTTCCCCAAAGTCTTTATAATGTTACCCACATGCTGTAACTGAAGGCACAGTGATGAAGGCAATAAAGGTGTCGCCACAACAGTTCCGTGTCAGCAGTAAATTCACCTAGGTTAAAAAGGTCACCAAGCTGTCCGCCAATGTATAATATTTATACATGTGAATCTTAAGTTGGCTGGGGGTTTAACGTCTTTTGTCATCAGTATTCCATTTTTAGGCGACGGACTATCCACTCCCTGCTCTGACTTATTTAAATCAGTGGAAAACCGGAAGGAAACGTCGTAAAACTAACCCGGCAATTGATGTAGGGGGGTGGGGGG
>JAQQZZ010127357.1:0-14063 GCA_030265115.1 Mopalia vespertina | reverse complement strand
TTCAACCTGCACAATTTTCTGAACTGGAATCGGTTCAAACTAAGAAAGTGTTATCCCAAAATAACGAAAATACTGTTTACAATCATGTTCAAAGGGAGGGGAACGGGTAGATAGTTTCTTTTGGGGCTCTTAATTCCAGAAAGTTGAAATTGTGGTTTAGGGCAGCTTCCCGTGTATGGATTTCGCGGCCCCAATTCCAGGAAGTTCCCGAGCTATGCACTTTTATCCCTGAAATTCCCGAACAACGTCCCTTAGTATGCCGGACATTCCCGAGCTACGCTCTTTATAATTCCGGAAATCGTCGAGCGAGGCCCCTTTATAGTATAGTATAGTTCTGGCTCAAATATCCTTTCATGTGTGATTTAATAAATAAGTAGGTCCTATGTACCATACAAAGACACGTTACCACACGGATTCTCCAGAAATAAACCATAGAATGAAGACCAACTAAGTTTGTCTATACCTTCGATAGATCATATATTTTACGGTTTTGTTATTGAAATACATAGAAAAGGCACCTGTGTCATAACTACGTGTATATGCACACCATAGATTCTATCTTAGCTTAATTCTATATATACCTTGACAATGACGCTGCACCACTGTCGAGTTATTTTGTTGTTAAATAAAAAATTTCCAATTTAAAGATCTGTCAAATATTTTTATTATCCAGCTACAAAAAGTGAAAAGGACTTGCTCGCAAAAAATCACATATTACTCGTCCTTTTTCTGGATTAAACATCTCTCTCTGTGAACGTGTTTTAGGTCATTATAATTGTGTCTCTTTTGAGGTGGTTCATTTTCTTGTCGGAGTGCTATAATCTTGTTAATCTATCAGTCTTTCCGGATGATCTAAAAGGCGGTTTGTTGGAAGTGTGGCGGATTTCTGAACCCTGATCTCTCTCTAATTGGTTCGCTTGAGCTCCCATCACGCCGGTGACTACTGAACGGATGTGTACCAGGATACTCAGGGATACTGTTAATGGAGCTTAATTGTGACTGCATCAGTCACAGACCGTAAAGCGTGTAGAAGCCAGGTCTCTCATTGAGAAGCTCCACATCGCAGAGCGTTTCTTTTCACTATTTCCTTTATACTCCTCCAAGATCAATATTCACTACATGGCTTTCAGAATGCATGAACACGTGTTTCAACATTAAATCATTTACAAGCCGCAGGAGGCAATTGGAGAGTGAAGTGACAACGAGAAGTGTTAAGACAAACAGATAAAACACCAGCTCCTTGGTTAGAAGAGTCACTTGCGGCCAACTATTTGTGTAATTCAATCCATCTTGTTAAACCGACTGCAATGGCTTCTATAGCACCTGCGACCCACTGTCTAACATGTTCCCTTCCTTTGCACTCATTTCCAAAGAGTGTCTTTTAACCTAGTTTCAATCATGCTATGGTGTGCAAAAATTGTAATTCCTGTCATGAGGGATAGTAGAGTAACACGATCCTACCGGTTTAATTTGACAGATATCAGCAGAAACTGCTGTGTTTTGTCTATTTAACATGCAATATGATCTGCAACACTGCTGCTAATTGGGTGACAGTTGTATGACAAAAAATGCACCCACTGACGATGCATGAATACATCGCTATATATTTGTTCAATCTAAAAAGGTTGCGGAACTCCCGATTAACAATATGAAACGGATGAGAAAAACATACTATCAATATATAAAGCGTTATGCTCATTTGTAGGTTTACTGTATATTCTTGCCTATTCTCACATCTTGTTAACAACGACTTGTTTAGAGGTTTGTATGTACTTACCATGCCCAAGGATATTGCCCTATAATTAAATATAACGAATAGCATGCTCACTACTCCAGAAAAATGAACAAAAATCGATACATTGCGCCTAAAGCAAAATAGAAGACCATAGACATATCTGCCAAATTTGTAAATTGCATCCCACGATTTAAATTAGTTTTTTTATATAATAAACTCGATCGTATTAAAGTACTTCGCCTCCAATGTACTTGGAACTCCTTTTCTTGTATTGAGCATGATGTTATATATGTAAGGTTCTCGAAAGTACGATTTTGTCAATGAATTCATAACAGTATAGTCTTTCAATCTTCACATGGGCACGCACGTCAATGTATTGACATGTATCATGTATGTAGCATGTATCAATCCGAATCCGAAGGACAAGGACTGATCTGTTCATCAAAAATGTCTACAAAAACCCCCCAGAAATACAAAAAAAAACAGAAGTCATTTATTAGTTTTATTGACCTGCCTAGGTATGTTACAAATGCTCAAATCATAACAAACATTAAAGAAGATTTATTAAAACAATAATTTATTATATCCCATTTTCAGAAACGACTACATTAATTGAAATAACAGTGGTAAAATGGTAAACATTTTACCGACTAAAATTATGAAACGTTAGACAAACTTTATAAGGGCAAGATTATATCTACTTGTTTCACGTTTTGTTTGTGGAGTTGCTAAGGTGTACAGTATTCAGACCCTTGTAGGGTTGAGTCCCTGCCACAGTATCATTTAACTATCCAATCTATATTTCTAGCTAAGAAATAATCACACAATGTCGATTATTCAAATCCTATATGAAAGAAACCTTTTATTTTCAGTCATTTCTTTTTAGCCGGTTTCGTCGAGAAAATATGATTGGCTGACTGACGGACAATTATCTATTTTCATAAACTGTACTAATTTAAGCGATTGAAAGCTTCCAAAATTTGTAAAAGACAAGACAATTTTAAGTAAAATATTTTATAAGTATGTCACTATTGCCTTCTATACTCCATATCATAGCTCTATACTCCATATCATAGATCTATACTACATATCATAGATCTATACTGCATTTCATAGATCTATACTGCATTTCATAGATCTATACTCCATATCATAGCTCTATACTCCATATCATAGATCTATATACTACATATCATTATAGATCGCACAATACAATGAGAAGATACCTCATTATAGATCGTACAATACAATGAGAAGATACCTCATTATATAGCACAATACAATGAGAAGATACCTCATTAGAGATCGCACAATACAATGAGAAGATACCTCATTATAGATCGCACAATACAATGAGAAGATACCTCATTATAGATCGCACAATACAATGAGAAGATACCTCATTATATATAGCACAATACAATGAGAAGATACCTCATTATATATCGCACAATACAATGAGGTCTGATTGACGAAGGAGGGTTGCTTTCTGATATTTTTCTGGAGTGCGTGGGAAGTGAATAGACGCAGAGCTATGCATATGATTTACTGCCAATCGTATTTAACTCCTCCATTCGTCCATTCCAAGGAATATAGGTTCATACAAGATGGAGGCTGGATAATTTAATTTAACCATTCCAGTGATAAAGTGTTCTAAACAACAACTGGGTAGTTCCAGACAGTTTTCTTTAAAATGGGGCATGGGTTAGGACGGGGTGGGATGGCTTAATCTCGCGAGATTCTCGTGACTGTGCGCTTGGCTGTGATAGAATATGGATAACAATCGTACCTTTTGTTCGCCAATTTACCAGCGTATGCAAACTATTCCCCACACTTTAATAAACCTAGCCAATTTCATATGACTTTAGAATATGCCAATTTAGATTGGGAGAACATTATGTACTGAATCTAAAACAGATGAAGATGAGATCCCTACACAACAGGGCTGTGTTTATCGGTTGATTTAAAAAAAAGGCATGCCTGTCAGAGTGGCGACAGTCGTTTGACGTGCGTGATGATGTGCGCAGTAGATTCGAGGGCTTCCTAGTGGCGGTGGAGTAATGAATAAAACCATTTCGAGGAGTAGTAACTTAATGACGACGGAGACGGTTATGTCAAATAAAGGGCCTCACACAACTGCCTGTTGCTGTTTACTGTATACCTACAAAACGAACGATTTCAAAACTGAATATAATTTTATCTTTCATTTTCCTAAAAATATGTAACATGCCACAGTTGTTAATAAATGCCTTTTTTTCTCCGCGCTGTTTCTTATCTATGAAATATCAATTTCCATTGAGATAAGCCAACCCGAAGAGTCCATTGATTTTTCCAATCCGTTGCAGGGTCGTGTTCAGAAGAAGACCTAACCATATATGGGCAAATACACATTGGCCAGTTCAACAATTTTGGCAGAGCGTATATCCTTAACGTTATTAACTTCCTACAAGCAATCTATAATGAAAGTAAAACAACCTACTGTTCATAAGACCTTGACCTAGCCTCCGTAAAAATACATTATAACGCCCACGTCAGTTGGAATATAACTTTTCATGAAGACGAATTCATCAAATGATTGTTACAATATGGGGTCGTCCCTCCGAGTATTGCTGTCTTACTGGTGTTATCAAGACCGTTTTGATGGAAAGCAAACCGGCTCCATGCAACATGCGATCTAACATTTACCTTATGGAAACTTAAACACCTGCTGGAGATTTCTATCAAATATCAGGAAGTACTGTTACAATTGTATTGGCAATATAACAAAATGTTTACATGGTGTAAATGAACCACTTTTTACAGTTGATATGGCGATATATGAGTAAAGATTTGGTTGAAGTTCACTGCTATGGCATATTTTCATCATTAACAACGTATTCTTGACATCGCTCCCCTTTTTAACGGACCAATGCGTAGTACTTTTTAATGTAGCGCCTTCCCGTGATTTGTCTTGTTAAGGTTGTGTGAATAATTTATATAGTTGTGTGTTTGTGTCTGGTGGCATTTATAGTGGCCATTGCCTGTTGTGTTTAGTCCTTAATTAATTTCCAATTCTAAGAACCACCAACCCTTATAAATCCTCCGCCTTCTTATTGTCTATATATAGTGATTAAATATTGCTTGGGTGGTAAATAACCTTGATATCTAAAAAGACGAGGCAAATTATGACGCCAGAGGGATCGGTTTTGAAGGATATAGACTTTTGGAAATGTAGAGTTTTTTGTTGCATGGATCTATAAAGCTTTTTGTAAGCTAGAACGTTTAAAACGATTAAAATGCTCTGACAAATTTTTATAGAAATCCACAAACTCCCTTCTGGAAGAGAACTTTATTAAAGTATTAAGATGTCATGTGTAAAATAACTACAGAAAGTTTCGATATAACCTGTCCAGCATAAACAAATAATAGCCAGCTGATCCGGATTAGATCAAATCGATGACAGGAACACCTTTAAACTGGCAAATCACACGTTTTATTGGTCCACTTTCTATTTATCGTGTGCTGCAAACACCGACACTCAGTCGACATGAATCATTTTCTGGGGCTATAGTAAACTGAAATACTCCAATTTCACTAAAATTCCGAAACTGTGTTTATATATCTTAGTATACTTTATGTAAAGACGTCATCAGACGGCCTTAATTACAAACTGTAAACCACTACCCAAATGAATGGGAGATATCAAAAGCGATAACTGTCGATTTTACCACTAATTACTTATAAGACGTTGACTTTTAAAAATGATAAACTGTCTGAATGTAATTCCACAGTTTATTTGAGCATTAAGGTCTGGTCCCCGATGACTGTAAGTCATAGATTCATACAATTATCTTGACAATGCGGAAGACGAGCCAGTCTAGTCAATAAAACAAACCAATTGGCGGGTAAATTTATACGACCCAACATGAATGACTGTCAGTTATGAGACACATTTGACCTGGCTGATTGAAAGCCGATTTGTAAGGATAACCGGAAAAAGGTCGACTTCACACCGATTACTCACCTTCCAAACATGGCACTGGTGTGAAGGAAAATTAAATTCCTTGGCTATGGTTGACATGTTATATGGCGATTTCGTGTGATGTGTGTGGTGTGTGTGTGGAGAGGGGGGGGGGGGGTATATTATTTTAATTAAATGTGACCAGGCATTCGCTTAAGTTAATCCCGTAGCATAGCTTGTCTACAGCAGTGTTTTTGACCAGCTATAATCAGAAAGACAGGTTAAAATGCAATGTTGCATGTCGACGTAAGCACTTCTATTAATCAAAATAGTATTAAACTGTAGACCCCTAAACTGTCACAATGCCAACAAAACACTGGCACAATTACGACAGAACACTGGCACAATTACGACAGAACACTGACAGAATTACGACAGAACACTGACACAATGCCAACAGAACGCTGACATAATGGCAACATAACACTGGCACAATTACGATAGAACACCGACACAATTACGACAGAACACTGGCACAATTACGACAGAACACTCACACTATGCCAACAGAACGCTGACATAATGGCAACATAACGCTGGCACAATTACGACAGAACACTCACACTATGCCAACAGAACGCTGACACAATGGCAACATAACGCTGGCACAATGACGACAGAACGCTGACACAATGCCAACTGAACGCTGACATAATGGCAACAGAACGCTGACATAATGGCAACATAACGCTGACACAATGGCAACATAACGCTGGCACAACGACGACAGAACACTGACACAATGCGAACAGAACGCTGACACCATGGCAACAGAACGCTGACACAAAGGCAACAGCACACTGACACAATGCCAGTAGAGGACTGACACAATGCCAGTAGAGGACTGACACAATGCCAGCAAAACACTGACACAATACCGACAATACGCTGTCACAATGGCAACAGAACGCTGACACATTGGCAACAGAGCGCTGATACAATGGCAACAGAACGCTGATACAATGGCAACAGAACTCAGACAAAATGGCAACATAACACCGCCACATTGGCAACAGAACACCGCCCCAATGGCAACAGAACACCGCCACAATGGCAACAGAACGCTGAAAACAATGGCAACAGAACGCTGACACAATGCCAACATAACACCGACACAATTATGCTGCCGAGTATCATTATTTCGGTACCATTCCCATACTCTCATCTTGTATCATTGTTTTCGATACCATTACTAATCTTCCATCGAGTATAATTGTTTGCGGTACCATTCCCATCCTGTCATCGAGTGTTATTGTTTTCGCTACTATTGCCATTGTGTCACCGAGTGTTATTGTTTTCGCTACTATTGCCATTGTGTCACCAAGTATTAATATTTTCGCTACCATTGCCATTGTGTCACCGATGATAAACGTTTTCGCTACCTTTGCCATCCTGTCATCGAGTATTATTGTTTTCGCTACTATTGCCATTGTGTCACCGAGTATTATTGTTTTCGCTACTATTGCCATTGTGTCACCGAGCATTATTGTTTTCGCTACTATTGCCTTTGTGTCACCGAGTATTATTGTTTTCGCTACCATTGCCGTTGTGTCACCGAGTATTATTGTTTTCGCTACTATTGCCATTGTGTCACGGAGTATTATTGTTTTCGCTACCATTGCCGTCCTATCACTGAACTTCGTCGTTTTCAGTATGTGCATTATTTTCGTCGAATTATTGAGAATTAAACGTTGTTTTGGTTTTATGACGATGTTGTCCTCTATAGGGAAGTTTGGGTTATTAATAACACCACGAACTTCGAAATGCTACCATGATAGGTCTTTTTAAGTCTGACAACGAAATGAAACGAAATGGAATCGTCCAGCATAGAAGGTATCTCACTCGTACTGGTAACAGTCAAAAGCCTGACACTGTTGCAATCATGATGTTATTTAAAGCACACAAGTCAAGCGCCTTTTTATATTTGCTTCAAGGCAAAAACGTATAGACTAGACAGGAAATACTAATTGCAAAATTTGATGTGTTCAAGTTTGGATATGGCCGTAAAAGTGTTTTCTCCAAGTTGAAGTAGATCGCTCCTTTCCACGTTTACATAGAAGCTGTCACCTTTGGCGATGTCTGTATCGTAAGTACCAATAGCTTCTAAGATTTGTTTTTATTATGGCCAGATCCTTGTAGAGCCCCATTTCTCTCAAATCATTTTTACAGATGGATTTTTTCTATTTCAATTTTGCCTGAGGCCGATTAATGGAACAATATATTTTGTTGGAATCTTTCTATTTAATTAGAGGTTTTTGAACAAAAACTCATATTTCATTCGTGTTTCGAATGTGGATTTGTAACTTAAGCTTATCTGTGCATGTTTTCCCAGACGAATTTAAGCTCACAATATCCATATGTCAGAAAAAGAAGCCATATATGGACGGTGTACAAAAAACATCATACTACAGATATCTTCACATTATTACTTATCAAGAATCTAGAACCGTGGTTATGTTTCAAATAATGTTGTACATAGTAGACAAGTGTAGGCCTTTATAAACTCTTCTGATTGGTTAAGTAGCATTGATTTCTCCGATTGTTCTCTGGCATTAGCGTGGGCCGAGGAATGATGGACAGCAATAGCTATACACATCGGACTATAGCTCACCCTTGATACACTCTTACCCCCATCCAGGACGCAATTGAAAGAAACATTCTGAATATACAAGAGTATTACAAGATTGAGATATTACTCTATATAACACTGATTCTGAAAAGCAGAACTATTCGAGGACTGGAACAACTACAGGTTTGCTTGGTCATTACAATGAAGTGATGTAGCAGAGGCTTCTTACATAGCTGTATCCCAGTCAATGTGGTAAGTTACCAGATGTTGTGTCTATGCAGATTTATAAAAACTTTTCTCCCCAGATTCGTAACTCTCTCGTTTTACATCGGTTTTATCTACTGCAAGCTTTTCTGACTGCGTTCTACAAATGTAATAGATCAAGAGCATCAATGGTGTATCTCTAGTTTCTAAAATTATTTCTTCTTACCGCGCATTAGGCCTGTCTTATCCGTTCATAAGTGATATCTAGCCTTGTCATCCTAAACAAATCCCCGTAACGTCATTTTAACTTGTTTTATAATATGCAACTTTAGGCCGATGATTCGTTATTAACAAATCATCAGCGATGAATAGTCGGAACTTGTGTAAAACGGCCGGGAAATATGACGTCGCCGAAAAATTGCGTATTATTAAAGAAGTCAAAATGGCGCTACGAAGAACTTGTTTAGGAGGACAAGTCTGGATGTCATTCACGTATAAACGGATTAAACAGACATAATACGCGGTGAGGAAAAAGTGACAGTGAAATGGCCATGGAAACTAGAGAGGTGAACGCCGGTGCTCCTGCTCCACTTTATTTGTGGACAGCGTTCAGAAGAGAATTATGCTAGAGAAAATTAATGTGAAACGATAGGGCTACGTATTAGTCATAATGACAACCTATAAATACGAAAACCGATAGAGCCACATGCTAGCTGACATGTCCTGACTGTTGGAACGCTAAAATTAGTATTAGTTTATAGTATATTAATTATCATGTTGAGGCATTCTTTTTGGTTGTGGTTTGCTAAATATTGACGTGATTCCAAAGCTATATTTGATTCAATACCACTTTTAAAAGATTGTAACTACCAATTTTCGCTTGTTGTTGTGAGAATTTCATCCCATTCAGCAAGCAGTCTTTCTATATGGTACGAGTTTGTTTGGCACACTTTTTCTTGTCTTAGCTCTGGTGTATATCGATTCACATCGAAACAAACCAAACAGACAAGTCCTTTGCCAAGTCATTGATTTTACCAATCTGTTTTAAGTTTATGTAGAGAAATACATGCGTTAACTGCACATTGGTCAATTTTAGACAGTCCGAAAAGAAGCTGTAACTCTATTACAGAATTATCTTCCAGAAAACACTACCATTGAAATAGCGCCCTCGTGCAACTTGCCTAAGGTGAAAAGCAAAACATCAAAACGCCCACGCCATTTGTTTCTTCTCAATAATTTCAATTGAGCGTACTAGCAATAAAAACAGGTCCATGTCATTTTGCGCTAGTAGCTTGGTGTCCTTTTATTGTCGAATAAAACGTCATTGCCAAAGCCAACTTTTGAACAAATATTATTATCAATAAGGTGTATGTATGTAGGCTAGCTGGCTTAGTCCTATATCAATATTATTACCATAGCTGGTGGTTTTAATCAAATGTGTTCAGTAATTTCTTTCCAAAACAAATACCTCATACATAAAGTAGTAAAATTTGGATGACGTGTTTTTTCTGCCAAGCCGTTAAAGTTGGTTTATCCTTCACCAACAACTAACGGAATAAACCGAGGGAAACGAAAACATCTGTTGTGAGATTAAGGTTGACTTTGAATTATTGCCGATAGATTTCCGTTCGCAATATAACAAATATTTGGTTGATGTAAATGGACACTTGTGACAATTAAAACAGCGGTATGATATTACATTCTGACTGGAAGCAATTGGGGAGGATTGGACTGTAGGTTAACAGACTACATAACTGAGCCCAATATCATTGATAACCACAGAAGACCCAGACAAGAATCGGATGCTTCTTAATGAGAGAATACACGTAGCCTTCAGATTGGCGGTTTTTGTTTGAATACGCCAGCAAGGAAGCAAAACGGAGCGATAGTTGGGCCATTTTAATGCACCCACATGAAATATATCGCTGCCATTTTTCAATATGAAGTTTCCATAACAGATGTCAATGGATGCTTCTAACAGATCTTTAGCTGTAAGAGAAAGCGAACAAGAGTTAACCTCTTAGAAATTTTCGTCGACGGATACGTCCATTGTAGTTATTTAATTATATAGCTACAAAACACATACGCGAAAAGTATGGTGTTCTTCAGCGAGAATGTAATATTTCAAGGAGAAAACATAACTGCAGACTTCCAACTTAACTCATGCCATTTTTGTAGACCCAAATACTTAAGATAAGATAATTTATTTAAACAGGATAAAATACATCCTCCTGGATTATGCTTTCCAGGACGGTCCTGCCTGGGCTATGCTTTCTAGGACGGTCCTGCCTGGGGTATGCTTTCCAGGTCTTTCCTGCCAGGGGTATGCTTTCCAGGACAGTCCTGCCTGAGTTATGCTTTCCAGGTCGGTCCTGTCTGTGTTATGCTTTCCGGGACGGTCCTGCCGGACGATCCTGCCTGGGGTATGCTTTCCAGCACGGTCCTGCCTGGGGTATGCTTTCCAGCACGGTCCTGCCTGGGTTATGCTTACCAGGACTGTCCTGCCCGGATTATGCTTTCCAGGACGGTTATGCCTGGGTTATGCTTTCCAGGACAGTCCTGCCTGGGTAATGCTTTCCAGGACGGTCTTTCCTGGGTTATGCTTTCCAGGACGGTCCTGCCTGGGGTATGCTTTCCAGGACGGTCCTGCCTGGGGTATGTTTTCCAGGACGGTCCTGTCTGGGTTATGCTTTCCAGGACGGCCCTGCCTGTGTTATGCTTTCCAGGACGGTCCTGTCTGGGTTATGCTTTCCAGGACGGTCCTGCCTGGGGTATGTTAGTGGCCAGAGGTTACGTACATGTAGTTACAATACAATAGTCGTGATTACCTATAAAACACGCTCAATATCATTTTACACAATAGAACGGAGTTATTGCGCTATGGTGGTATGTAGCATTCTGTGTTCTTCCTTTCGTGTCTGGATAAATTTGTGTGAATAATTGATATAATGTTATGTGTGTCTGGCAGGCAATCTGTCCACTGTCTTTTGTATTCTGTCTTTAATCGACATTCAGTTACTAGAGAGACCAAGCTGGGATTTTATGTCATTTTAAGAATATTTCTCGAAAACAATAGAAGAATTGAACTGCTTACAAGAAAAGCCGATTAAATTTTCATTTGAAGTAGAAAACGAAGTAGAGTTTGGACAGGAAATCAATGCCGCAGAACGAGGAAACAGTTATCCCACAGCACACGAGGAGTTTTATACTGTGTTGTCGGAATGCTCGGAGCTGCGGCTTACACTTTACCAAAATATGTCACCAATGAAAACTAAAACAGGTCCTAAGAGTGTTAAGACTCTGTCCTAAGTGGCATTCCTTGTTATTTGTATGTGGGTATGGAAGCCGTGTTTATTGTTTGAATATATATATATCTATGTCATAGTTTTGTACTGGACCTTTTTAATCATTTTTACATTTGGAGATCTTTGTTCCAAATGTAATACATTATGTTAAGTCACCTTCAAAGGTCTACTGCCTCTGGTTATATATTTCTAGGATTGATTATTATAGAGAACAGATAGCAAGAAAAATCTTGATAGAAATCTGATATATGGAGTTTAAATATTTGAAGTATTCTTTGGAACGCGAGCTTTGGGACAGGCTAAGGTTATTTGCAAATTTTCCAGAACACTAAAAATAACATACCCGAAAAGAATAAAGGGGGATTGTTCAACACTTGGGTTGTACGATAGAAAATGGTTAAATCGTCTACTGAAAATCAATAGCCTGAATAGCTAAGAAGTCCAAAAAGGAGAATATGTAGTAATGAAATTCCATGGTTTGTTTAAGCGTTTTGGTTTGGTCCCAAATGACTGCAATCCACGAATTCAGACAATTATCTTAACAAGCCACTAGTCCGCGACAAGCCCGCCCAGTCAGTTGGGGAAACCAATTGGGGAGTCAATTTATATTCAACAACGTCAAGGACTGTCAGTTACTGGGTAAATTTAATCTCGGTGATTGCGAGCCGGTTTGTAGGGATAACTGGAAAACGTCGACTCCTAATAGAGTTACCACCTTTGTAACATACAAGGAGATCTCAAATTCTGATCATAGAATCTTGTTAGGATCTTTTTAGAGGAAAAGTTTAAATTGAGTACATAAACGGCGCGGAATTACGTTAAATGAGCCATTAAATTCAGCCAAAATTACCAGATCGGCTCGGTGATAAAATTGTCCAAACCTATTTTAGATTTGTTCTATTTGCGTTTTCTCTACAACGGTTTGGTAATCACAAAACGAGGAATATTATAATTAATTATAATTTCTAGTTCATGCATTCCGATATAATACTTACCATTATTATCATTTATATGGCCTGTATATCGAGCCATTATGTCGGTTTGTATGATGTTAATCACGATAATTAGCTGTATTTCAATTTGAACCAATCATCAACAATTACAAATGTCACTGTATCAACTTTTACACAAGTATAAAACTAGTTTTTCTCGCATCATCTATTTATTTGTTCTTGTGTGTGTTGACTTCAATGGGGATAGAGCGACATCGTAAGGTGCGTATATATTCATTGACTGTCCCAATGGCTATTTGTGTACGGGACTATATTGCTACACTACACACCTGACAACTTTAACGGTACTATAACCGTCAAAAGCTCAAAATCTGAGATATTTTTTTAATTTCAAATTCATAATGTTAAGATAGTGATATCCACATTAGAGGAGACCCGATATTAATATTTGAATTAGAAGACTCTTAATTTTAATGCTAACATTTTGAATGCATGATTTCAAATAGTGTTGTGTGGAATACATTTTAGTTGTTTTCTATGCTTACGATTTTCGTTTTACAGTACTTGAGTGAAACTGTTACTCCTCGGCCATTGTTGTACCTACAACAATAATTCCTTGCACACTTTATCTTCACATATAGAACTAAAGAAGTAATTTTTGTTTTTGAATTATATCGATAAGAAGCTGAAATTTCAATATTTTAATCCAATGTAAAATTTAACACAATATTAAAAACAAAAAATTAAGACAGGTCAGAAAAACTGATTGACTGTGGTTTGGTTGAAACAACCAACACTATATATTGATGTAAAATAATTTTGCTTACATAAATGGCGTACAAAAGTAGCGACTTCTTCGCCAAATCAAATCCCAAACCCTCAGACAACTGAACAGTTATAATTTAGAAGAAAATACCACAATCACCCTGTAACAGTGTCAGGCAGGTCCTCAAAATGTATGAAGGTGAGATGCAAACTAGATACTTACTTACATACATAGCAGGTTCCTATGTTGGGCAACAAACTAGACATGTTTATAATTTAGTTTGAATTGTGATTCAGAAAATAGGGTATACCTTATAACTTGTAAGAAATATCTAAAACAATATGTTGATGAAACCACAAATCCCCTTCGGCTTAGAGCCAACAATCATTTGAGCTTCATTAGGTCAAACCTCATAGTCCCAATAGCTGAACATTTCTCTCTCCCTGGTCGTCTGGTTAAGATCATTTTGAAGTCATGCCGATTGAAGAAACACAAATTCTTCCTTCTATGGAAGAAACCAAACAGAAACGC
>JAQQZZ010127346.1:0-14064 GCA_030265115.1 Mopalia vespertina | reverse complement strand
TCATTTTGTAAAAACTAAACCTAGATGCCCTTGCTGCCGTCAAAAGTTTGTAATAAGAATATTCAGACGCCTCTCTGAAGTCCACTAATACCACCTATCGGTGTGAGACAAATAGTTCATCTTCAAATCCTAACCAAGAATTGTGATGTTAGTTAATTATCTATAATTGTCAAATTTGCGTGCAAACACAAAACTTTTCGGTCTTTTTCCAACCTTCGATGGCCCAATTCGGGAGGGATTTCCCTTGACAAGCACCTTAATTACGTCATATTTGTTTTGTTTATTTGATTGGGGTTTAACGCCGTACCGGTACTTATTTCGCTCACTTAATGATGGCGCGCCAGCCCAAATCGTCGAAGGAAACCACCCTTCAATTCACTAGCAACTAACACAGACAACACAGAAGAAATACAGGACAATGACAGGATGTAAAACAAAGACATCACAAACACATCGGCTTCATGTTACCCCTTAGACCTGGGTGCACCTGGGCAACAGGAGGTTCCATCTCAACCCTCAGCTTCTAATAAAACGAGATTAAACATGCGCGTCCAGGGCTTTCGTAGTTTTTTGGTAATTCAACCCTTATAGTATTTTAAAACTTAAGTGAAAAAAAAAAATTCTGAAAGATTTATATGAGGCTGTGTGTATTGGCCTATACCTTGACTTCAAATGGTTTTACCAGGCCATGCATTTTACAATCACGGCACGTTGTTGGAGTGTGTATTGAAAGTGTTCTTGCGTATCTAACACACTATTAATTTGAAAAGCGCCAAACAACCAATTCGTTATCATATTTAAACACAAACATTATTGGCGATTTCAATGCCAGGTATTATCTTTTACACACTAACTCTAATTTTTGTTGTGCAATTAGTGGAGACCGTTTGTGACTGAGAACCAGACAGCAAACGGCACGTTCACGGGTCTGTGTATAGAGATACTGCAACATCTCTCCGTGGAACTCAACTTCAGGTATGTTTGCCAATATCCGTTGTTTTTCTTTCAATAACTCTGCATTAGTAGGCCTATAGCTACAATTGATTAGGACCAATTTCTACAAAAGTGGCATGGTGATATGGGAAGATCATCAAAAAGATCATTTTTACAGGATTTTCAAAAACGATATACGCTGAGAAAGTTACTTAATTTCCATAAGTAATACTCAACGAAAAGTATTGTGCAGGTTTGGAACGGCTTGTCACAGGCTTCCTGTCGAAACTGACAGGTGGTCGAGAACCATTGAAATTGATCGAGTTTGCACTGCATGTGAGATGAATACCACTTCTTGTTTGGCTGCCCTAAATTGGCTAATATAAAAATAAAATATCTAAACTTTCTCTATGGATATGATTAAAGTTTTGTTTAATTTGTTCCAATTAGCAGAAGTTACTGCTCTACAACGATTATGTAGCTTTATAAGCGAAGGTTTAAAATTGTGCCAATATTGGCAAAGCAACTCGAATCGGTTAATTTATTCTTAAACCAACATTCTGATCATTTTTCTTTTCACCCACAGTAAACATTTTTAATCTGCTAAGTGCATGTGTCGAAGAATTACTAACCCTTGCTTCTGGTCGATACAACCAGAGCCTCTAGCTTCAATGCAGTATATAGACAGCCCCAATTTTTGTCTTATTTAAACCCATTTTGTCACCATCAAGAACCATCTACTAGCATTTCAACACTTAAAAGTGTAAATGTGGACATGGGTCAATCTAAAATGGAACAAAATTTTAATTGAAGAAAAATTTAATTTGTTTATTATTAATAAAAAAACAACACATCAACAAAACAATTGCATTGATCTGCAGCTGATCAAAGTCCCTGTGTCTCAGTTGTAATGTACAGGACGACGACCGCACAATTAACGGTAATGTACCGAATATCCCTGTTAAACACGGTCCTGGTTCATGACCAAGCCGACTATACCTTTTCTCATGGAGATAAGACGGCGACGGTTATGATCAAATGATTTTATTGAGCAAAGCGATCGTAGATTTATTAGTTCTTAATAACTACCAATACAGTAAATGCCCACTTGTTGTATGACCAGGGGCCCGTTCTACAAAGCGATCTTAGCCTAAGTTCATCTTAGTCATCATGTTGACCAGTATACTGAATGTATTGTGCCGTCATGGTAATTAAGATCAACTTAGACTAAGATCGCTTTGTGGAACAAAACTCAGAGCAGTCAAGGTCAGCTTATATACTTGGTAATTGCGCACAGCGACACAGGTGCATTCCGCATTTTAGCTGTTGAAATAAAAACATTCGAAAGCACAAAATAATGAGAATAGTGATGTCATAGTATAGGTCTGTATGGCAAACCGTTTTGTCACTCCTACCTTTATTTGACATATGTCTTTTTGCTTTTATCTTACTTATGTATAGTCCTTTTACACATGCGTGAAATGCGTTTTAACTTGTGTTTTTACTTGATTTTTACATATGTTGAATTCTTTATAATGCAATATAGAATTCAACTAATGTCGAAAAGAATTCAACATAATGTAGAATAAAGATAGAAGCGATAAAACGGCTTGCCAACGTTTTGAGCCATATATTTGTTATTAAGATTAATGTTATATAAACTTAAATATGTGTGCAAGATTTTAACAAATATTTTCATTTTGGCTTTACAGTTACGTCCTGACCAAACCACGTGACGGAAAATGGGGAACTCGTGAGGCGAATGGGATGTGGAATGGTATTCCTCTAGACCTCATTGAAGGGGTGCGAAATAACTATTTAAAATGCTTCTTTTGTATAAAATAATGGCGGAGTTCTAGCTAGTTATACTTAAGTTATTCAAGTTGTTCTTGTTTTATTTTTCAAAAATGTTATGTCAAAAAAAGGAAACGGTTCGCTGGTTAGTTCGGGGGCCCGTGCAAAGGAACTTATAAATCAACTTTATGTTGCAGGTGATTGACTTTAGTGTGGCGCCAATGGCGTTCACTTTTGAGCGCCAGGTTGTTTTGGATTACACTCATTGGTATTATTATGACTATAACGTTATAGTGATGAAAACAACGGACCCTAGTGTCAGTAATTGGAGGGTGCTGATAGACATCTTCTCTTGGCCGGTGTTGCTGTGTACGTTCCTTGCCGTTCCCACAACAGCTCTGATTCTCTACCTGCTTGAAGTCTGCCACCCTTATCCATTTCCTCCATCGTACATTTACACTGGCTGGAAGCGATTTGGACAATATATTTGGTACAGCTATGGCGCATTGCTTAGTCAAGGCAAGTTTATTGCGTTTTCAAAATAAAGAAACATGGGGTATATTGAACATATATATAAGATAGAACTATATCCAATATACATGTAGCTTGATATTAAGATCTATATTATAAAACTTCAAGGTCGCCGTATTTCTGGGTACACCCCAGCTTTCCTCTCCCAAAAATGTTGGCAAATGATCTTTTATTGTGATTTACATAAAATTATGTTGATCCAACATCGGACAAGGAAATAAATGAAAAGTGGGAAATTGACGAAAATCTGTGTGACTATTTGCGTTATGCCTGTGTTATATAGGTGGTAGCGGTTTACCCTTGACACAAGCAGGAAGGACCATGGTTGCGTTTTGGTGGTTATTCTGCATCATGCTAACCGCCACCTTTAGTGGTAATCTCATCGCCTTCCTTACAGTACCTGTTACAACGGTACCCTTCTCCAACCTAAAGGAGATGATACAACAAACCACAGTGAAATGGGGCATATTCCCTGAAGCCACAATCTCACAGGACCTTAAGGTTTGTAAAGGTGCATATGTTATACAGATGTAATGCGGCTGTCTTTATAAAGGCTGTTGGTATTTGGTCAGCAAAGAGATTGAAGTCTATTCTGCTTATGCATGGCACATTGAGATATAAGTTTTGAAAGACATTTAGAAGTGGGGTAACATAACTAAACAATTTCTGGATAACCACTGCTTGTTTTATGACAGAACACCTCTTTGATATCTATCACCAAAACAAATAAGTACTTATCCAGAAATTGTATAGTTACCTTGAGATATTACAGAATCAGGTTTTCAAACAAGTCTTGAGACACTATACTGGGGTTCATGGATTTGTTTGATTAAGGTTAACGTCGTACTCAAAGGTATTTTATTTACGTGAAAGAAGGATTGTTCATTTCACACTTTGCCTTACGGAAAAAGGGTGGAAAACCGGGAGAAAAGCTCATTAAAACCACCCTCGCGATTGCCAGAGCCACGTTGTGTGATTCGTATACCGGATGTAGTGGACTCGAACCAGTCAGCCTACACGCTTATCACTGAACCATGGTCGCCGGCCTGGAATCTTTGTCCCCTTAACCAATGTTTATAGATATGCATGTACATTCATCTTAAATTTTAACAATTTTATTTACGGTACATAATTTTTTACATACGTCTGACAGAATTCAATTGACGGCGTCAATTGGTTTATCCAGATTGACCAATCGCAGTGCCCCTCTCGAAAAATATATGTACCGATAACGGCAAAGTTAACTATTTTCGCCGACACCGCTGACCTTTCATTGGACAGTTGGATGAATGACTTTCCGTGAACCCCACACAACCTGACGACATTAGCGCAGATTTAATAGGAATATGCCTCTCTTAAAAGCGATAAATACATATGATGGAATTTCTATCCGGTTTTGCTTAGATTGACGTAAAAACAATAATACACTAGCTCCATGTTCTTTCACAAATGAGATTCATGGACATTACTTGTTTTACAGGAGGCTACAACATCTCCATATAAAGAGGTATGGCAGGGCATGTTCTATTTAGACAACAATCCGACGAACCACTTAGCTAAAGTCATGGGAGGGGACTATGCGTATATAGGAGATAAATCCGGCATATCATATTTGATCGCCAATAACTGCGAGCTTAAAATGGCTAAAGAGACATTCCATCCTCAGATTTACGCTGTCAACTTCGTCAGAGATTCGCCATTCACCGAGATATTCTCCAACAAGTAAGTACATTGATTTTATTCTCAAATTGATTGGGGTTTATCATCGTACTTAAGGTTATTTCACTCATATGATGACGTGCCGGCAATTAGGAAACAAAACTCGACGTCAATGACGGGGCATTCACAAGATGCAATACAAAGTTCTGACAGAGAGATTGATTTCTTGCTAAACTCTAAACTAAACTCTGCTGAACAAGTTAATGTTTTAGTTCAAGTTCAAGGTCGCTGTAAACGATAAGTGCAAAAAGAATTCTTCTAATCACCCTGGCATCTACATAATCCCGCAAAAATTGACAAGACATCGTACAACGACCAAGCTCTCAAATTTTATGGACATGTTCATAATTCAGTCAACTACTCTAAGGATAACGGTCACTTATGTACTTTTTCTTCTAAACACTCTGGGGCCAGTTGCTCGAAAGACGTTTTGGCGCTAACACCAGTTTAAATCGCTAATACCCGGTTAGAGATAGACCTTTAACATGCCGTGACGTCATCTAATACCGCTTCGAGCAGCCGGTCCCTGGAGTTTTTATTTTCCAACTGATTGCGACGAAATTTTAATTTAACCATTTTAGCACTATAAGCTCCGGAATAAATCACGTGACAGCCACCAAAGTCAAAGATCGAGGTTATCGTGATAACTTTTCTGCTGTGAAGATTGTCCATTTCACTGAAATGCAGTAATCTTTTATTAAAAAAGCGATTACATGTTACTTTTATAAAACTATATGTAATCCGGTTAAACTTCAACGTTCAGTTCAGGCGTATTAGATAATTTTGCTCTTGTTATTTAGAAATAATCCACATTGAATTCTGAAATACGACATGTTATCAATATTTCAGGGAGACCGAAGTCTCTGGGTATTCGCAGATGGCAACACAGGAGATTCGTGTATCGATGATAGTATGTCTCCCAAGTAATATGTAATATTTGACACCGTATGAATATGCCGTACCAGTATGTAGATCCCTTTATAAAGTACACAGTTTTTAAGGATTATGATTAAGCATTAATATTGTAATATTTGAGAGTTCAATATCTACTTTACTTTTCTTTACAGAATAAAGCAATTCGTGGAGACTGGATTACTAGTTAAATGGAAGTCTATGGCGTGGCCGATTAGTAACTGTACCGGTAAACCCCCGTCAGTAGCTCGCAAGATGTCATTAGCTGACGTTCAAAGTGCCTTTTTTGTCCTGGTGGTGGGAATAGGCCTAGGACTGAGTGTTCTCCTTGTAGAACATCTTTTAACCGTGCTAACAAAAGTTGCCGCTAATAGAAAAGCTCACATAAGAAAATGTACAAAACAAAAGACTCTTGAGAAAGTGCATTCAAATACGGCACAAAAAAGGTCTGCTGAGAAATGGGTCTGCATGAGTTGGCTACACTCCTTTCCAGACACAGATACCAATTTATTCTTGAGTGAATCACAGACACATTTAGTCAATGTAGAGGCACAACGTGAAATTGTGGAAGAAGTCTCTCACATGTAGAACATTTGTAGTTTTTCCGTCAACACACTGTTAATATACTCACCAAAGACATGGCGCCATTGTAAATTGTTCACTATACATACAGTAGCACAAAGGAAATTATTCAAGACAACTGTTTGTGTCGTCAGGTTATGTAGGGTTGAAGGAAGGTCATTCATCCAACTGACCAATGAAACGTCAGCGGTGTCAGCGAAAATAGTCAATCGTATTCTCGCGAGGGTTTCTATAGTGGACGAGGATTACATATTAGAATGCGAAAATAGTGCTCTCCCAGGACAGCCATGTGATGCTATGAGCCTGTGTTATAAAAAAAGACAGGCATGTCATTGGTCATTCTCTACCATAGGGTATGGAAGAGAAACGAATTATACCTCCTGCACAGGAGAGTGTTGTGTTGTGACAAAACGTCCAACGTTTACCATATGTTGTGATGGGATGTTGTGTTGCAAAAAACAACAGGCATATCAACGGTCATTCTCTACCATAGGGTAAGGAAGAGAAACGAATTACTCCTCCTGCACAGGAGAGTGTTGTGTTGTGACAAAACGTCCAACGTTTACCAGATGTTGTGATGGGATGTGTCATAAAAAAAGGCATATCATTGGTCATTCTCTACCATAGGGTATGGAAGAGAAACGAATTACTCCTCCTGCACAGGAGAGTGTTGTGTTGTGACAAAACGTCCAACGTTTACCAGACGGATGTGATATGCTACTGGTCGTTCATCTGACTGCACATTCAACTTGAGCTCTTCTCGGAGAATGTGACATATCTGACAGTAGCATATATCTTATAAATACATTTCTAGCTGTCCAAGTCTGATTTCGTATGTTTTTAACATAGCAATAATAGGATTTGGATTGCGGAAAGTTAAGTTTGGTGTGTTTCATTGACGTATATTACGTGTAATGAACATAGCTAGTATCTGCAAGAATAATGTAAAGATGGGTATTTTAGTTTTTCGTGATGATGTGATTTGTTTGCTATGTAAAGGACACAAAGGCGTCCAATTTGTTAATTCGTCGTCAAACAAGTTCAATTTTTTTTTTACACTTTCTTTCGCGACAAGAGATTTGTTTACTTGTGGTTTAACGTCTACTTACGGCTATTTCACTCATATGACGGCGTGCCAGTTCAAGTGGTAAAGGAACCACCCGACGTCACTGCCAATTAACAAAGACAAACAAGACACAAACCGATCGGCTTCCTGTTGTCTTTTAGCTCTGAGAGCACCAGGGCAACACGAAGTTATCTCCTAACCATCTGTCATGACAAAATCACAACATTTCACATCAAGAACCTTATAGGTCATCTGGTCTACTACATTTTAATTCTTCATTACAAAGAGGTTGCACCCCAGATTTCCTCGCTAAACCAAATCTTTTCTTTGTCGCAGAGGGTTGGGAGGGAGCTTCCTCTTGCACTGGTTCTATCAAGGAGGTAAAGCAGAAGGAGTAACAGCCCGCTGATTGCATCTTCCCGAGGCAAGGCAGAAAAGAAGATCGTTGCATTAAGCCTCTCTTCCTTTCTTACCTTGCCTCCATAGACGGTAACACCTGAGTTAACTAGAGGTAAAGCAGAAGGAGTAACAGCTCGCTGATCGGGGCAGGTAACTGTGATAGACTGTCCCGCTGTTCTATGGAAAGCTGAATAAATTTGACTGCCATTTTAATGCTTTGTATACAATGTTCAGTTCCGACGGGAAAGCGGCTTGAAGGCATAGATATGTTTTATGCGCATTTACACAATTCGTAATCTGTGCCTTTCACACTATCTGGACGTAAGGTACACACATAAAAGTGACGATTAGTCTTATAATTATAATGATTTTAAGATCTTATTTTGAAGTTCTACAGTTTTTTTTTACTGTTCAATTATACACTGTTTATCCCCTGGAGCTAATAGAAACACCTTTTAAACCAGCCTAATTAGTATGAAAAGGATTATCGGATGACACGAAACTCCCCTCAGACAAAACAGTTAAGAGTTCAACATCTAATCAAACATGCACGATTGCTCTCTTCGTAAAGTGAACAGAAACCATTTGTGCGCATGCGTGAATCAAGTTGTTGAATGAAAAACATGTTCACTCAAGGTTGTACAGTCCCGCTGTGAGGCGTCTGGTGGAATTGATCATTGCACACTTTGAAGTGGCGCAGCTGTAACTTCTTCTGCTTTACCTCTATGGCTCTATAGAGCAACGTGAAGCTGATCTGTTTGTGATGCATTCGTTTTGCGCACTGTGATTTTCATGTTTTTGTCGTGTCTGGTCTTTGTTTGTTGCCAGTGGTGCGAGCGTGGTCTCCTTCACTCTCTGGGCTGTCATATGAGGGACATAGCGTTAAATACCGCGTTAAACCCAAAATCAAACGTGTCTTTGTCGATGGGTGAAAATACACTTACTCTCTGAAAATTTCTTCCGATCCATTTCTGCAAGCCTGCAAACAAAAACACTTATGTCTAAAATAATGTATTAGGAAATTTAGAATTCATAAAGCCTATGGAGTCTAGTTTTATCCGCATCATTTGCGCCTTTTATATTCGCTTATTTAAACCATTAATAAACTTTTAATTATAGTCTTAATTTATTTATGCTCGGTATCGAAAGATACGGACCCATTCTGTTTGACTTTAAGTTTATTAATATTTCACTGAAGGCTTTATTTATTGATTTATTTATTTATTGGTGTTTTACGCCTTGCTTAAGGGTATTTCACTTATATGACGGCGGTGTATTCCAACAATACTTGACACTAGCACAACCAAGATGTGAAGCGTTTCCATAATGTTGAAAAGTTAATTTTCCTCCAGTGCTAAGTAAAGACAACATTGCTACTTTCAAACAAACTGCCCTTAGTCAGAGGGCCAGTTCCAGACAGACATTAACAGATTGAGGAAGGAGATTGTGATAATTAGAAGATTATAACTGAATGCAGGTTAACTCACTCACCGCCACAAGTCGTCTTTTTTCTACCTTGGGTGAGTCACATTGCTGAAATGGATCTGAGAACATACGAAATAAACCTCGGAACCTGTCTTTCACACCAGGGCCCTGAAAAGAATTCTAAGCTTGAATGGATGAACTCTTTGTAATTAGAAAGTGGGCCATTAGACAGTTGAGGTTATCTAACGAGAACCTGTATCATATGCTGAAAATCACTAGAGTGTGGTAATTTTTAAAATCATGAGTCTCTGGAAAATTACCAGACAAGAGTGATATTCAGCGAATCATACAGGTTCTCATTAGATAAACCCAACTGTCTAATGACCCACTATCAGAATAATTTTTTTCTCATACTACTACAATTTTATTTCTATTTTCTTTTTTGTCAGACTTTTTGGGGCATTTTTGCTATCTGTAAATACAGTTATGAATATTTATCAGAGCATATCAAAACGTGATGAAAACGAAAGGTAATAAAGATTAGTATTTAAAGTGTGTTGGTAAATATTGCAGGGGTGGTCCAGTAAACCTTATATTGTCCTGTAATTTTCCCCAGAATTTCACATTGTGTTAAATAGAGGAGGACAAAATTGCAAAAATGTGTAACAAAATATTGTGTCGGCAATATTACTTTTTTACTTGCCTGTCAGAAAACGCTTTAAGTTATAAAAAAAAATTGTAATGCGACTTACAGGGGACTGTGGACCCCTCTGTTTGTTAAATCTATGAGGAACAGCATAACCATCAGCATCTATATAAACTTCTACGTCATGTGAGGCATATGTGTCATCAAGGGCAGTAACTCTGCAGGTCTCCATTGGGTCCATATACACAGGGTCTCCTGAGAGACTAGGGTCCATGTAAACACATTCATCACTGCAGCTTCGCCACAAGCCCCTAGCTTCAACAGGAGGGGAGACAAATCTTGGAGGAAGTATAGCTCTATTATGCAGGGCATTGTGATGAACCCCAGGGGGTGATGTCAACATGATTGGAGAGGGTTTAACCACACGGCTTGATAGGAAATTAGAACTTGGCTCATACATAATGTTTCTTGTTAATTCTGGGTGCTGCACACGACCATGTTTGTCAAATACTGGGGATTTAACTCTAATTGATTTTCTATCATGGGGCGATGAACTTAGATCATCCTGATATGAAAAACTTTTAACAGAGGAAAACGAAGGGCTGGATTTAGGTCTTGGAGGTGGTGGACGCTTTGGTTTTTCAGGTCGCTTGTGTATATCTTCTGTATTTTGTGCAAACATTGCATCATCTGAGACAGTTTTTCTGGAACTCTTCCTTTTTTCTTTCCTGTCTAATGTCATTGTTGTTGTTGCTTCAGAGTTTTCTCGTTTAGCTTTATCTTTGGTAAGTGTTCCACCTCTCCTGGGACTGATTGGGATCTTTTGATTGAGAGGTTTCGCATCCAGGTATTTGTCGTGAGCGTGAGTACGAGGAGGTTTCACAGGTGGTTTAGGTGGGGACTCTTTAGGTTCTCTCCCTTGAACACCTATGTATTTTTCTTCAACTAAACACAACCAATCACCGCTTAAGGATTTACTTGTCTGTAGAACATTTGTAGTTGTGTTTCCACCAAGGGCCTGTGCTACAGAAGATCGTTGATGGGAATGGGGGCTTTTCGGAGAGTTTTCACTAGTCTCTGACAACACTGGCTTCTTTGTGAGTCGTGGTTTGTCCATTAAGGGAGGTTTGTCTTTTTTAGGTGTGCTAATCTCTTCGTTGTTTCTGGGGCTAGACCAACCAGTTTGACAAACAGGAGGCGATGATGATGTGCTGTTTTTATCTTTATACAATTGAGCAGGTTGAGCATGGTTAATTTTACCACTTGTTTCTAGTAGAGGCTTCGGAGAAACAGCCTTGGGTGATGTGCAGTTTTTCACAGGACTTTTCTTGCCTCTGAGTGGTTGAGGTATATTTGAAGACGGTGGGCTGAACAACTGCAGCTTATTGGTCATGGAGTTTTCTTTTGGAGGTATGGGAGGAATATCCATGAACTTTGGTGGTGTTGACGGTTTTGTCTCCATCACAGCATTATGCTCCATGACAGATTCAGCTGATTTTTCCACATTGTTAGGAGATTTCACTTTACTAGCTCTAGGATGAGGGAGTTTAGGAGGTCTGGAGGTTTTGGCTGGTAGATTTGGTTTGGATGGACTATCAGGGACATTCTGTTCAAACTGCTGCCTGATGTTAGTCAATCTTCCAGGGGGTAAACTTCTCACACTTTTTGCCGACCCATCATCCATAGTTTTTCACATAGGTATCAGCGTCAGTAATATTGTCCTACATATCTCTTCAGGGACCTGTAAACATAGGATAAAATCTGTTTGTACAAATGTCCTTTATTTTAAGAGTATTTTTATTTGCCGGTCAGTTCAGTGCATAAAGGAAAACAGCCTTGAGGTCACTGACAACAAACAACGACTAGACTGGACAATCATAAGACACAACCACAGATGGACTTCATATTGCCCCTTAGCTCATTAGAGTCCCATGTGAACATTGTCAGCTGATAGAGTATGCAATGAATCCACTGTGTGTGTCAAAAACAGTCACAGTACAGGACATCAGTATTATACCTTACATGTCAGCTATTCATTGGACTGCAAAATTGTATTTATGAGTATTAAGCAAGATAAAGTAAAAGCATTCATTAAGTTCTACATTACTCAAAACTGTCACATCCTCGTTCAATTGGCACTTTTGTTTTCTGATCACAGACACGTTACTTCAGTAATTCTCTTTTCTAACCCTCAAAAGTGACTTTAAAGAGACAGAAAAAAATAAAACGAAGATATACAGCAAAAAACCCCAAACTTTGAATTGTTTGTAAACATCTTTGTTAATTGATGTTAAACTCCATACTACATAGATGTAAGAGATTCGTCATCTTAGAGGTAACAGCCAATCAGACATGACCAACAGTGTGTAACACAGTCTATGTTCAGTGCCCTGTGTAATTCTAGCTTAATTCAGTTGAATTAAATATGTTTATGTACTGTTTGAGCCCCTTAAATAGTATTTAACTTTAATCCCGATTAAAAATCGATCTTTATTTGCAGGACACAGGAGCTGCAAATAGACTGGTGAGTAAGCTTTTGTAGACGCCTTCGACATGACTAACAATGGCCCCATTAGGATACACAAAGTGTATAAATTGTCAGTCATCTCAGGACTTATACAGGCAATGGAGGTACAACCTTAAACAGGCCGTTTAAAGTGAGTCAATCACTACATTCATTCTGTAGTTTTGTTTTAACGGTGCCACAAAGTGTTTTGCACAAAAACCTGTTAAGTAAATTGAATCCAAGGATAGGACGTCTAGGTACTGTGAATATCCAAATGACAAATCTCAACATCGACAATGTACTAATTCCAGCTGAATATTTGTTTTGTGAAATTTGTGGAAAAAAATCAGTGAATAAGCAATCAATCAATCAATCAATCAATCGACGGCCTATTTAAAAGGACTAGCCTAGATAATGTGGAGAATTGCAGTACTGCTTTTTTATTTTTACGTCTTTATTTTCTATTTTTTTCATTGCTTGCCGTGATAATGCCAGTTCCCTTAGTTTCAAAACTTTTGTTTTTCCAGAAAGTGTGCGAGTTAAGTTTCTCAGTCCAAAATTACAATATCTTAAGCCAGTTAAGACCCGACATCCGAGACTTGTCTGATTCAAAAGAACTGAAATTCAAATGTCAAACTCGAGTCACAACATTGGCTACAAACTTTGCCGCGTAACCTATTTGTGCAATTAAGTTGATAACCAACAGATCGACCTATGACCTGTGAAATACCTGGTTCTTGAAAAACGTGTGACCCACTGTTACATTATCTATTGGTTTAATTTCTTCGTCCTTCTTCCGTGACCACCTGCTTGACAAGACACTCCATATTGTAAATATACGTCACATCCGTTTGATTCGGCTTTTTCCGTACACTTCCTGTATCTTTCTTTTCCGAACCTTCAATCATGGTGTGTAACATGCATTTCAGCACGGAAATGTCCTTTACAAATCCAGGCCCATCTCTTCAAAATTTTATCAAGTTTATATGATTTGTGCATTTTAGCTTGTTAGGGAAATCTACTTAAATTGTTCCAACAATAAATATTTTTATTTAACACCATGAAGGTGTAAACAAACCTCATGCACCATCAATTCTTGTTTAACATGTACAAGTATTGTCGGTGTTAATACATGTATAGCAGCTACCTTACCCATTCCTGATGATAGTTTACTTTAATAAAACGTAATAAAGCAACTAAGTCTGCGTATTTTGTCGTTTTAACGAATTGTGATTTGTCAACTATTACGGCAAACAGTACTCTGTGTGAATCACAGCCTATCTTCTTGGACCTTGAAAACCTAATAGTTTGTTGACGTATTTATTAGGTTGTCGAGTTGGCTGATTTGTTCTCTTTCTCGTAATTACAATAACAATGAATTGTATTGTTATTCAAATAAATTCGACAGTTATGTTACACATCAATATTTTGTAAGTCTGACAGGAATTACTTGTTTTCCCCACATACATGTAGATAGTCCGAGGGGCTCAGACGATAGTTTTTGAGTTATTCTCTGATGGGCAAAAACTAACGTCTGAGGTCTGTCCATAA
>JAQQZZ010127345.1:0-28577 GCA_030265115.1 Mopalia vespertina | reverse complement strand
GATACCCCCCCCCCCCCCCATTCAACCCGTGTCAATGTATTTATCCTACGTAGGACAAACCCCCACTCAACCCGTGTCAATGTGTGTATGTATTTACCCTCCGTAGGACAATACCCCACTCAACACGTGTCAATATGTGTATGTATTTACCCTCCATAGGACAAACCCCCACTCAACCCGTGTCAATATGTGTATGTATTTACCCTCCATAGGACAATACCCCACTCAACACGTGTCAATATGTGTATGTATTTATCCTACGTAGGACAAACCCCCACTCAACCCGTGTCTATGGTTGTACGTATTTACCCTCCATAGGACAATACCCCACTCAACACGTGTCAATGTGAGTATGGATTTACCCTTCATATGACAAACACCAACTCAACCCGTGTCAATGTGTGTATGTATTTACCATCCGTAGGACAAAACACCACTCAACACGTGTCAATGGCTGTACGTATTTACCCTCCATAGGACAATACTCCACTCAACACGTGTCAATGTGGGTATGTATTTACCCTGCATAGGACAATATCCCACTCAACACGTTTCAATGTGTGTATATATTTACACAACATAGGACAAACCCTCATTCCACCGTGTCAATATGTGTATTATTTACCGTTCAAATGACAAACGCTCACTCAACCCGTGACAATATGTGTATTTACCCTCCATTTGACAAACCCTCACTCAATCCGTGTTATTGTGTGTATATATTTACCCTTCATAGGACAAATCCTTCTTCAAAACCTGTCAATGTGTATACATTTACCCTCCATAAAACAAACCGTCACTCTACCCATGTCAATGTGTGTATGTATTTACCCTCCATAGGAGAATTCCTCTCTCAACCCTTGTCAATGTGTGTATTTATTTACCCTCCGTAGGACAATACCTCACTCAACCCGTGTCAATGTGTGTATGTATTTACCCTCCGTATGACAAATCCTCACTCAACCCGTGTCAATGTGTGTATGCATTTACCCTCCGTATGACAAACCCTCACTCAATCCGTGTCAATGTGTGTATGTATTTACCCTTCGTAGGACAAACCCTCACTCAACCCGTGTCAATGTGTGTATGTATTTACCCTCCGTATGACAAATCCTCACTCAATCCGTGTCAATGTGTGTATGTATTTACCCTTCGTAGGACAAATCCTCACTCAACCCGTGTCAATGTGTGTATGTATTTACCCTTCGTAGGACAAACCCTCAGTCAACCCGTGTCAATGTGTGTATGTATTTACCCTCCATATGACAAATCCTCACTCAATCCGTGTCAATGTGTGTATGTATTTACCCTTCGTAGGACAAACCCTCAGTCAACGCGTGTCAATGTGTGTATGTATTTACCCTCCGTAGGACAAATCCTCACTCAATCCGTGTCAATTTGTGTATATATTTTTTTAACATTACTCCAATTATCACAGTATAAAGTATATCATGGGGGTTACCATAAAACCAACAATTCTAGATTTAGTCATCCATCATTATTTTACATTATACTCACAACTGATTTGCATTAAATCCAGGAGGAAGAGAAAATGGATTTATTAGGACAAGCTATGAAGTGGCAGACTGATATCATGGTACAGGTGAGGAAATAAATCTATGTTCTGATCAAACAGACAGAGAAGGTATCCCCCAAACTATAAATTACTTCCACCACAACTAGATGTAAAGACAGTCATATTCATATAACACTGAAATGCAATTTCCTCTCACCAAATGCTTCTTGTCAGGTAACGTCGTGTCTCAGTTATGTATGTATTGAACTGCACATCCATTTAATGCTCTGTGTGTAAAGCAACTTTATGGTCAATTGAAAATATAAGTTGTCCTGTGACTCATGGGAACTCGTGTGGTTTGTCACGATATTTCCGTCCAGTTTTCTGACATTTTCATTTAGTATAACTTAAAACACCAACCAAACAAACCAGCTGGTCCTTGTTGTGTTAGTTTTGGTTTGCACCCTAAGTTCGCGTTCACTGGATTATAGGCGTTTTGTTTTGTTTCAGACAATACTGGGTCAAGGGATTGACAACCATTTAATGGGGTTGAGACAAATAGCAAACGAATTAAATTTGTCTGTGCCAGACGTTTTCTTAGATCCAGCTTACATCACTTCCAATCAGTTTACTTTGTCTACAAGTCAGGTAAACTTTTTTCCGAATCAGTTTAATTTTCACTAACAGTATTATGAGTTTCAAGTAAGGTAAGCAGCAGCCGCCACCACCAAGTACTAACAGCCGCCACCACCAGGCACTAACAGCCGCCACAACCAGAAACTAGGGTCAGTAGATAGTCTTTTGAGGCCAATTAAATTTTATATAGTATCTGGTTTGGTTGATTGGTAAATTGGTTGGCTGATCCATTGACTCATGAACCGATTTATGTGTTGATTCAAGATTGATGAATCGTTTGGTCGATTGGTTGATCTGTGTGTATCGCCTTGATAACGGGCAAGTTTACGCCGCCAGTAACCATACCACACAAGGGCTTTAGATTTGTTGGAAACTTAATTTTTCTCCGGTGTTAATTAGTCCAAGACTTGAGGCATACTGTCCTTGGCTGACGTGCTGTATTTAATGGTATACTGCTGAGTTAAATATTGGTGGTTGGGTTTATCAACAAGTGGATAATTATGGGTAAGAATAACCCTAACAAATGTCATTGAGATGAATCTAATTGACAGGTACCTACCACCATGGACGATGGCTTCATGTGTTATGGTCCCGTGGTAGCCGATGGTTATGGAGTATGTTACAACCCCCACCCTAACAACATTCTCGTTTGTGTCTGCTCATTCCACAGTTCGCCAAATACTGGATCCGAATTCTTTGCTCTGACATTAGAAAGCAGTTTTCTTCAAATGTATGAACTTTGTTTGAAAACAAAATCAGGTATGAATAAAGCAACAAATCCCGGGAATGGTTTCATCAAAGAAATACAAAGCAAGTGTCCCCAATTAAATGAAATAAAGTCGACTACTAATGGCGCAGCTATAGGCAATGGAGTACAAACAACAAAGAAAGAGTCCATGACGCGACAAATACTTCGCCCAGATGAACTTAGATCTAAACGCCAAGTACACAAATGAAGAACCAAGAAAAGCTAGTAAACTGGCCAAAATGTGCTATTGTAGAACTATTGTGCAAATGTTAAATTAGGACTGCAATGCAACAGCAGTCACCGTTTGTATAATGTTATCTATAAGCGACAGTTCCTGGGAATTCTCATTCTCAGAATAAGGTGCTATTTTCACCAAAAACTATTATTAAAAGCAATAATTAGGAACTTGTTCGTTCCGTTTGATGTGGTAATAGTTTAGCTGTCAGTAGTGATATATTGCACATGTGAACAAAGGCCATTTATATTAGTCTTCATTTTCTGTTATTTATGAGGAATATAACTTGTGTAACTATATGCCGTATTGATTAAGCTGTCAGAGTTGCAGAAGAACGATGTCCACGTTTTAGCTGCATTGTGCTCATAAAACTTAAACAGTAAAATGCCGTGTTGAGTTAAATATTGTTGGAAGACACTACCCTGATGGTTTCATTGACAATATCCCCCGTGACAAATTGATAAGAAAAGTGTAACTGGAAAGGTACATGTATATTGATTTACCGTAAGAAGTCTTTCTAACACCGATATACCCGAAAGTCATGTCTGGTTCACTATGTTGATATTTTATTTATCTGTGAATGACCATGATCTAGCCTATATGTTTATTGCATAACATGTTGTAGCTGAAACATCACTCAACCAAAGTTTAAATCGCAAAAATGGTAAAGCAGTGAAACATTCTTTTCCTAGCGACTTGGATATATTCAACTTGGATGGCAATTGTTTAAATTTGTGGTAACTCGTAGAGGCATAATTAACTGCCCACAGTAGTTAAATGTCCGATGGAAGCAGATGAAAGCATTGCCGGTGTACAAAAGAAGGTATTCACTTTAAATATAAAGGTTAACATTGGTTAAGAATACATTCTATTGATGCATACACTTGTTAATGGTGTAATGCATGCGAATCATGCTTGATATTCAGAATATTATTTAAAAGAAAACCTATATACGTTATGTGAAGATGATAAATGCTCGTTAAAATTGTTGACAGAATGGAGTCCATATATTATTGTATTGTTCATGGTACATTACTGCATATAGGAAAATTATATATAATAGTGTTATTGTTAGATTAATGTGTGAAATGGCAAGGTGATCTAGCAATTTGTTTCTGTTCAGTTCGTCATGCTATCGGGCATAAAATAAATCAGGTTTGAGGAATTGTAAATACTTGAACTTATCAGGTTTTTAAGAAGTGTAAACACTGCAATTTAACAGGTTTTAGGAATTTTAAGCATTGAAATTTATCAGGTTTTAAGAATTTTAAGCATTGAAATTTATCAGGTTTTCCCTGAGAGATAATGTTGATGTAAAATTTGGCACAATCTGCTATATTAATGTTAGATGGTCATCCTTTTTTTCAGATCCTAAATGTCGCCCCGTTTATTTATCACTGGTATTTTCTGTTCGAATAATTTATTTCTGTAAGAAATTTCACATATAAGCACATTCGATCGTGTTCGGTACCTACAGTCTTCCCTCATCCAGCCCCCCACCCCCTCACACACACATGCCTTCCCCCACTTTCATTTGTCATATTAGTTGTTCCGTTACGATGAATATGTTCCCTGACGGTGATAAGCGTTCTGATTGCTAGGTTATTTCTAGAAATCCTGCAATTTGCCATAACTCTTTATATCTTTTATAGCTCCTTTTATAGTTGCAGACAAATGCTATGGATAACGATTAGTTAATAATGTTCCACACATTCATTGTTCCTGATAAATTCAAATGATAATTAGAGGGCGTGAGGTGTGTTTTCTAGTTATTAACTATATATTCTATAGTATATCATTATGACTTAATGTAATGTTGTTAATCTATCCATGTGATGAAATAGTTGATATTGTTATAAAGACTTTTGAATAATACATAAGTTGTTATGGTTATTAAACAAATCATCGCTGTATTCTGTAAACATGGAAACGTTCCTCCGTCTGATCAGCTGGTTTTGGATAATACACACATCTAGACGATTACTATATTAACCACACGAGTTTCTGCTTCATTTAATCTTGGAATCTTTATTATAGTGAAATTAACAGGAGAAATCGATAATACTATTTGCTGGCAGTGTGTAATTTGTGTGGTATTTTCCTTAGGAACTATTGAGGTCTCCTTATTTCAATCATGGAAAAGAAACCAGGCTTTTTTTTCTACACAAACAACAAACAAAATACATGTATGTTTTATAATTGGTTATTTGCTAACTCTGTTTCCAGTACGATGTAGTTTTATGGCTCTGTAAGGGTCTAATGTAGATTTATGAGCGGGTGCTATGAGTTTGAGGAGATTGTCAGATTTCACGTGGCCAACCACAAACACTGATATGGTAAATGAGCCATCTGTTTTCTCTCGATTATTGGTAACTACTCAAACAACTCAATCGTCTTCAGATTTCACTCAATATTAATAACAGTATTACTTTTTAATAACAATTTGAAATAAAGAGAGATCAAAAAGGAGATAAAGATGTTAATGTTTAACGGTATGCAAAAGGGTTTTAACACAGTTATGGTGCGATACAGAGAAGAAAGAATTAATATCATAGACGTTAGACCGTCGGGGATATCATGAGAATATTACCCAACATAAGTGGGAAGTTCACATATGTTACACAGCTTCTGGGGGTGGCTTTCTGATTTACCATGGGAGTATGACCTTGTAACAGCGGTAATTCATAGATGTTAGGCAGATTCCCGGGAGGGTTTGCTGGCTTACCATTGGAGTATGACCTTGTAACAGCGGTAATTCATAGATGTAAGGCAGATTCTGGTGAGCGTTTGCTGGCTTACCATGGGAGTATGACCTTGTAACAGCGGTAATTCATAGATGTTAGGCAGATTATGAGGAGGGTTTGCTGGCTTACAGTGGGAGTATGACCTTGTAACAGCGGAAATTCATAGATGTAAGGCAGATTCTGGTGAGCGTTTGCTGGCTTTCCATGGGAGTATGACCTTGTAACAGCGGTAATTCATAGATGTTAGGCAGATTCTGGGGAGGGTTTACTGGCTTACCATGGGAGTGTGACCTTCTAACAGCGGTAATTCATAGATGTTAGGCAGATTCTGGGGAGGGTTTTCTGATTTACCATGGGAGTGTGACCTTGTAACAGCGGTAATTCATAGATGTTAGGCAGATTCCGGGGAGGGTTTGCTGGCTTACAGTGGGAGTATGACCTGGTAACAGCGGTAATTCATAGATGTTAGGCAGATTCTCGGGAGGGTTTGCTGGATTACCATGGGAGTATGACCTTGTAACAGCGGTAATTCATAGATGTTAGGCAGATTCTGGTGAGCGTTTGCTGGCTTACCATGGGAGTACGACCTTGTAACAGAGGTAATTCATAGATGTTAGGCACATTCTGGGGAGGGTTTGCTGGCTTACCATGGGAGTGTGACCTTGTAACAGCGGTAATTCATAGATGTTAAGCAGATTCTGGGCAGGGTTTTCTGGTTTACCATGGGAGTATGACCTGGTAACAGCGTTAATTCATAAATGTTAGGCAGATTCTCGGGAAGGTTTGCTGGATTACCATGGGAGTATGACCTTGTAACAGCGGTAATTGATAGATGTTAGGCAGATTCTGGGGAGGGTTTGCTGGCTTACCATGGGAGTGTTACCTTGTAACAGCGGTAATTCATAGATGTTAGGCAGATTCTGGGGAGGGTTTGCTGGCTTACAGTGGGAGTTTCCTGGTAACAGCGGTAATTCATAGATGTTAGGCAGTGTATGGGGAGGGTTTTCTGATTTACCATGGGAATATGAGCTTGTAACAACGGTAATTAGGCAGATTCTGGTTAGGGTACGCTGGCTTACCGTGGGAGACCTTGCAGAGATTTCAGAACAGTCTGCCCCGATATCACCAGAGAGTTAACCAAACACGTAGAGGTTTCAGAACAGTCTGCCCCGATATCACCAGAGAGTTAACCAAACACGTAGAGGTTTCGGAACTGTCTGCCCCCATATCACCAGAGTTAACCAAACAAGCAGCGATTCCAGAACAATCTGCCCCGATATCACCAGAGAGTTAACCCAAACACACAGATATTTCAGAACAGTCTGAACCGATATCCCCAGAGAGAAAACCAAACACGGCGAGATTTCAGAACGGTGTGTCCGGCTATCACCAGAGAGTTACCCAAACACACAGCGATTTCAGAACAGTCTCCCCCGATATCACTAGAAAATTAACCCAAACAAGCAGCGATTTCAGAACAATCTGCTCCGATATCACCAGAGAGTTAACCAAACAGATAGATTTCAGAACAGTCCGTCCCGATATCACCAGAGAGTAAACCAAACACACATAGATTTCAGAACAGTCTGTCCCGATATCACTAGAGACTTACCCAAACACGCAGCGATTCCAGAACAATCTGCCCCGATATCACCAGAGAGTTACCCAAACAGACAGCGATTTCAGAACGATCTGCCCCGATATCACTAGAAAGTTAACCCAAACATGCAGAGATTTCAGAACAGTCTGCCCCGATATCACAATATAGTTAACCAAACACGTGTAGATTTCAGAACAGTCTGCCCCGATATCACCAGAGAGTTAACCAAACCGACACAGATTTCAGAACAGTCTGCCCCGATATCACCAGAGAGTTAACCAAACACACACCGATTTCGGAACAGTCTGCCCCGATATCACCAGTAAGTTAACCCAAACACGCAGAGATTTCAGAATAGTCTGCCCTGATATCACCAGAGAGTTAATTCAAACACGTAGAGATCTCAGAACAGTCTGCCCCGATATCACTAGAAAGTTAAACCAAACACGCAGAGATTTCAGAACAGTCTTCCCCGATATCACTAGAAAGTTAACCCAAACACGCAGAGATTTCAGAACAATCCGCCCCGATATCACCAGAGAGCTAAACCAAACACCCATATATTTCAGAACAGTCTGCTCTGATATCACTAGAAAGTTAACCCAAACACGCAGAGATTTCAGAACAATCCGCCCCGATATCACCAGACAGCTAAACCAAACACCCATATATTTCAGAACAGTCTGCCCCGATATCACCAAAGAGTTAACCCAAACATACAGAAATTTTAGAACAGTCTGCCCCGATATCACCAGTCTCAGTTACCCAAACAAGCAAAGTTTTCAAAAATGTCTGCCCCGATATCACCAGAGAGTTAACCCAAACACACATAGATTTCAGAACAGTCTGCCCTGATATCACCGGAGAGTTAACCCAAATACATAGTGGTTTCAGAACAGTCTGCCCCGATATCAACAGAGAGTTAACCCAAACATGCATAGATTTCAGACCAGTGTGTCCCGATATCACCAGTCTCAGTTACTCAAACACACATAGATTTCAGAACAGTCTGCCCCGATATCACAAGAGAGTTAACCAAACATGCAGAGATTTCAGAATGGTCTGCTCCGATATTACTAGAAAGTTAACTCAAACACGCAGAGATTTCAGAACAGTCTACCCCAATATCTCCAGAGAGTTAATCTAAAGTCCCAGAGATTTCAGAACAGTCTGTCCCGATACCACCAGAGAGTTATCCCAAACACGTAGAGATTTTAGAACAGTCTGTCCCGATATCACCAGGGAGTTACCAAAACACGCACATATTTTAGAACAATCTGCCCCGATATCACCAGAGAGTTAACCGAAACAAACAGAGATTTCTGAACAGTCTGCCCCGATATCACCAGTCTCAGTTACCCAAACAAGCAGAGTTTTCAGAAATGTCTGCCCCGATATCACCAGAGAGTTAACCAAACTTTTAGAGATTTCAGAACAATCTGCGCCGATATCACCATGCAGAGAGCTACTCAAACCACAGCGATTTCAGAACAGTCAGCACCGATATCACCAGTACCAGTTACCCAAAACAAGCAGAGATTTTAGAACGGTCTGCTCCGATATCACCATATGGTTAACCAAACACGCAGAGATTTCAGAACAGTCTGCTCCTATATCACCAGAGAATAAATCCAAACTCCCAGAGATTTCAGAACAGTCTGGCCCGATACCGCCAGAGAGTTATCCCAAAAACGTAGACTGCAGAACAGTCTGCCCCGATATCACCAGTCTCAGTTACCCAAAACAAGCAGAGATTTCAGAACAGTCTGCCCCGATATCACCAGAGAGTTACCAAAACAAGCAGAGATTTCAGAACCATCTGCCATGATATCACCAGAGAGTTAAACCAAACACACATAGATTTCAGAACAATCTGCTCGGTTATCACCAGAGAGTTAAACCAAACACACATAGATTTCAGAACAATCTGCTCGGATATACCCCGATATCACCAGAGAATTAATGCAAACTCCCAGAGATTTCAGAACAGTCTGACCCGATACCACCAGAGAGTGTCCCAAAAACGTAGAGATTGCAGAACAGTCTGTCCCGATATCACCAGAGAGTTGCCAAAACACGCAGAGATTTCAGAACAATCTGCCCTGATATAAGCAGAGAGTTAAACCAAACGCGCAGAGATTTCAGAACAGTCTGCCCCGATATCACCAGAGAGTTAACCCAAACATGTAGAGATTTCAGAACAGTCTGCCCCGATATCACCAGACAGTTAACCGTCTGATCAGCTGGTTTTGGATAATACACACAACTAGATGATTACTAAATTAACCACACGAGTTTCTGCTTCATTTAATCTTGGAATCTTTATTATAGTGAAATTAACAGGAGAAATCGATAATACTATTTGCTGGCAGTGTGTAATTTGTGTGGTATTTTCCTTAGGAACTATTGAGGTCTCCTTATTTCAATCATGGAAAAGAAACCAGGCTTTTTTTTCTACACAAACAACAAACAAAATACATGTATGTTTTATAATTGGTTATTTGCTAACTCTGTTTCCAGTACGATGTAGTTTTATGGCTCTGTAAGGGTCTAATGTAGATTTATGAGCGGGTGCTATGAGTTTGAGGAGATTGTCAGATTTCACGTGGCCAACCACAAACACTGATATGGTAAATGAGCCATCTGTTTTCTCTCGATTATTGGTAACTACTCAAACAACTCAATCGTCTTCAGATTTCACTCAATATTAATAACAGTATTACTTTCTAATAACAATTTGAAATAAAGAGAGATCAAAAAGAGATAACGATGTTAATGTTTAACGGTATGCAAAAGGGTTTTAACACAGTTATGATGCGAAACAGAGAAGATAGAATTAATATCATAGACGTTAGACCGTCGGAGATATCATAAGAATATTACCCAACATAGGTGGTAAGTTCAAATATGTTACACAACTTCTGGGGATGGCTTTCTGATTTACCATGGGAGTATGACCTGGTAACAGCGGTAATTCATAGATGTTAGGCAGATTCCCGGGAGGGTTTGCTGGCTTACCATGGGAGTATGACCTTGTAACAGCGGTAATTCATAGATGTTAGGCAGATTCCCGGGAGGGTTTGCTGTCTTACCACTGGAGTATGTACTTGTAACAGCGGTAATTCGCAGATGTTAGGCAGATTCTAGGGAGGGTTTGCTGGCTTACAGTAGGAGTATGACCTTGTAACAGCGGTAATTCATAGATGTTAGGCAGATTATGAGGAGGGTTTGCTGGCTTACCATGGGAGTATGACCTTGTAACAGCTGTAATTAATAGATGTTAGGCAGATTCTGGTGAGCGTTTGCTGGCTTACCATGGAAGTATGACCATGTAACAGCGGTAATTCATAGATGTTAGGTTGATTCTGGGGAGGGTTTGCTGGTTTACCATGGGAGTGTGACCTTGTAACAGCGGTAATTCATAGATGTTAGGCATATTCTGGGCAGGTTTTTCTGATTTACCATGGGAGTGTGACCTTGTAACAGAGGTGATTCATAAATGTTATGCAAATTCTGGTGAGCGCTTGCTGGTTACCATGGGAGTATGACCTTGTAACAGCTGTAAATCATAGATGTTAGGCAATACTGGGGAGGGTTTGCTGGCTTACCATGGGAGTGTGAGCTTGTAACAGCGGTAATTCATAGAGGTTAGGCAGATTCTGGACAGGGTTTTCTGATTTACCATGAGAGTGTGACCTTGAAACTGCGGTAATTCATAGATGTTAGGCAGATTTTGTTTAGGGTTTGCTGGCTTACCATGGGAGACCTTGCAGAGATTTCAGAACAGTCTGCCCCGATATCACCAGAGAGCTAACCAAACACGTAGAGGTTTCAGAACAGTCTGCCCGATATCACCCGAGAGTTAACCAAACACGAAAAGGTTTCAGAGCAGTCTGCGTTGATATCACCAGAGAGTTAACAAAACACGTAGAGGTCTCAGAACAGTCTGCGTTGATATCACAAGAGAGTTAACCAAACACGTAG
Organism: Mopalia vespertina; assembly: GCA_030265115.1. NCBI lineage: Eukaryota > Metazoa > Mollusca > Polyplacophora > Chitonida > Mopaliidae > Mopalia > Mopalia vespertina. The sequence continues at coordinate 17,114 of JAQQZZ010127345.1, read as the reverse complement.
GGGTTTCAGAACAGTCTGCCCCGATATCGTCAGAGATTTACAACAAACACGCAGAGATTTCAGAACAGTCTGCCCCGATATCATAGAGAGTTGGCCTAAACACACAGATATTTCAGAACAGTCTGTCGTGATATCATCAGGAAGTTAACCAAACACACAGTGATTTCAGAACAGTCTGTCCCGATACCACCAGAGATTACCCAAACATACCGCGATTCCAGAACAATCTGCCCGATATCACCATTGAGTTATTCAAACACACAGCAATTTCAGAACAGTCTGCACCGATATCAATAAAAAGTTAACCCAAACACGCAGTGATTTCAGAACAGTCTGCCCGGATAACACAAGAGAGTTAACCCAAACACGTAGAGATTTCAGAACAGTCTGCTCCGATATCAACAGAGAGTTACCCAAACACACAGATATTTCAGAACAGTCTGTCGTGATATCATCAGGAAGTTAACCAAACACACAGAGATTTCAGAACAGTCTGTCCCGATACCACCAGAGATTTACCCAAACATACAGCGATTCCAGAACAATCTGCCCGATATCACCATTGAGTTATTAAAACACACAGCAATTTCAGAACAGTCTGCCCCGATATCAATAAAAAGTTAACCCAAACACGCAGAGATTTCAGAACAGTCTGCCCCGATAACACAAGAGAGTTAACCCAAACACGTAGAGATTTCAGAACAGTCTGCCCCGATATCACCAGAGAGTTAAACCAAACTGCCAGAGAATTCAGAACAGTCTGCCCCGATATGACTAAAAAGTTAACCCAAACACGCAGATATTTCAGAACAGTCTACCTCGATATCACCAGAGGGTTAAACCAAACTGCCAGAGAATTCAGAACAGTCTGACCGATACCAACAGAGAGTTGTCCCAAACACGTAGAGATTGCAGAACAGTCTGTCCCGATATCACCAGAGAGCTAAACGAAACAAGCAGAGTTTTCAGAAATGTCTGCCCCTATATCACCAGATATTTAACCTAACTTTTAAAGATTTAAGAACAATCTGCCCCGATATCACCAGAGAGTTTCTCAAACACACAGCGATTTCAGAACAGTCTGCACCGATATCACCAGTATCAGTTACTCAAACACTCCGAGATTTCAGAACAATCTTCTCCAATATCCCCAGAGGGTTAACCAAACACGCAGAGATTTCAGAAAAGTTTACTACGATATCACCAGAGAGTTTATCCAAACTCCCAGAGATTTCAGAACAGTCTGTCCCGATGTCACCAGTCTCAGTTACCCAAACAAGCAGAGTTTTCAGAAATGTCTGCCCCTATATCACCAGATAGTTAACCTAACTTTTAAAGATTTAAGAACAATTTGCCCGGATATCACCAGTATCAGTTACCCAAAAAAGCAGAGATTTCAGACCAGTCTGCCCCGATATCACCAGAGAGTTAACCAAACACGCAGACATTTCAGAACAGTCAGCTCCGATATTAATAGAAAGTTAACTCAATCACTCAGTGATTTCAGAACAGTCTGATCCGATACCACCAGAATGTTATCTCAAACACGTATAGATTGCAAAACAGTCTGTCTTGATATCACCAGAGAGTAACCAAAACACGCAGAGATTTCAGAACAATCTGCCCGGATATCACCAGTCTCAGTTGCCCAAACAAGCAGAGTTTTCAGAAATGTCTGCTACGATATCACCAGAGAGTTAACCAAACTTTTAGAGATTTCAGAACAATCTGCCCCGATATCACCAGAGAGTTACTCAAACACACAGCGATTTCAGAACAGTCTGCACCGATATCACCAGTATCAGTTACCCAAACACTCAGAGATTTTAGAACAGTCTGCTCCAATATCACCAGAGGGTTAACCAAACACGCAGAGATTTCAGAAAAGTTTACCACGATATCACCAGAGAGTTTATCCAAACTCCCAGAGATTTCAGAACAGTCTGTCCCGATATCAACAGAGAGTTAACCAAACACGCATAGATTTCAGAACAGTCTGCCCCGAAATCACCAGACAGTTATCCAAACACACAGCGATTTCAGAACAGTCTGCCCCGATATCACTAGAAAGTTATCCCAAACACGCAGAGATTTCAGAACAGTCTGTCCCGATATCACCAGAGAGTTAATTCAAACACGCAAAGATCTCAGAACAGTCTGCCCCGATATCACCAGAGGGTTAACCAAACACGCAGAGATTTCATAACAGTCTGCTCCGATATCACTAGAAAGTTAACTCAAACACGCATTGATCTCAGAACAGTCTGCCACGATATCACCAGAGAGTTAACCCAAACATTTAGAGATTTCAGACCAGTCTACCCCAATAGCACCAGAGAGTTAATCCAAACTCCCAGAGATTTCAGAACAGTCTGTCCCGATATCACCGGATAGTTACCAAAACACGCATAGATTTCAGAACAAACTGCCCTGCACCAGAGAGTTAAACCAAACACGCAGAGATTTCAGTACAGTCTGCCAAGATATCACCATGCAGAGAGTTAACCAAACGTTTAGAGATTTCAGAACAATCTGCCCCGATATCACCTGCGAGTTACTCAAACACACAGCGATTTCAGAAAAGTCTGCCCCGATATCACCAGTATCAGTTACCCAAACAAGCAGAGATTTCAGAACAGTCTGCCCCGATATCACGAGAGAGTTAACCCAAACATGCATAGATTTCAGACCAGTCTGCCCTGATATCACCAGTGTCAGTTACCTTAACACACATAGATTTCAGAACAATCTGCCCCGATATCACCAGAGAGTTAACCAAACACGCAGAGATTTTAGAACAGTCTGCTCCGATATCACTAGAAAGTTAACTCAAACACTCAGAGATTTCAGAATAATCTACCCAAATATCATAAAAGAGTTAATCCAAACTCCCAGAGATATCAGAACAGTCTGACTCGACACCACCAGAAAGTTATCCCAAACACGTAGAGAAAGCACAAATGTGTGGGAAATTATTTCGCATATGTGGAAAAGAGTTCAACGTATGTATCATACAGTTAAAAGTGATAAAACGGCTTTCCATAAACCCGTATTTCACTCCTATAGTTACAATGACCTGTACATACAGCTAATCTTGACTTACCCGCTATTTACTTGATCTTTCCCGACTGTCACTCCTGTCGCTTAATGTAGTTGTCACGAGTGTACCAGTTTACACTCGTGGGTAAGAACCGCTAAGTTTGGGCTTACCCGTTTTTCAACCATATCGTTTATTGTAGTTAAAATGACCTACACCCAGATTTTCACTTCAACTGGTACATGGAGTAACTACGACGTACCCATATCCCTGTCTGTGCTTACCCGGGTTTCACTCATGTAGCTTTACGTAGTAACCACGACGTGAAAGTACCGATAAGTCTGTGTTTACCCGGGTTACACCCCTGTAGCTTAACGTAGTGACCACGACGTGTAAGTAGCGATAAGTCCGTGCTTACCCGGGCTACAACCCTGTAGCGTAGCGTAGTAACCACGAAGTGAAAGTAGCAATAAGTCTGTGCTTACTCGGGTTACACCCCTGTAGCTTAACGTATGTACCACGACGTGTAACAACCGATTAGTCTGCGCTTAACCGGGTTTCACCGCTGTAGCTTAACGTAGTTACCACGACGTGTATGTACCGATAAGTCTGTGCCACCTTGTAGCTTAACGTAGTTACCTCGACGAGTAAGTAGCGAGAAGTCTGTGATTACCCGGGTTTCACCGCTGTAGCTTAAAGTAGTTACCACGACATGTAAGTAGCGATAAGTCTGTGCTTACCCGGGTTACACCCCTGTAGCATAACGTAGTTACCACGATGTGTGTGATAAGTCTGTGATTACCCGGGTTTCACCGCTGTAGCTTAACGTAGTTACCACGACATGTAAGTAGCGACGAGTCCGGGTAAGCACACCCCTGTAGCTTAACGTAGTTACCTGGACGTGTATGTACCAATAAATCTGTGCTTACCCGGGTTACATCCCTGTAGCTTAACGTAGTTACCACGACATGTAAGTAGCGATAAGTCTGCGCTTACCCGGGTTACACCACTGTAGCTTAACGTAGTTACCTGGACGTGTATGTACCGATAAGTCTGTGCTTACCCGGCTTTCACCCCTGTAGCTTAACGTAGTTACCACGACGTGTAAGTAGCGATAAGTCTGCGCTTACCCGGGTTACACCACTGTAGGGTAACGTGTATGTACCGAGACGTCTGTGATTACCCGGGTTACACCTCTGTAGCTTAACGTAGTTACCGCGACGTGTAAGTACAGACAAGTCTGTACTTACCCGAGTTAAATCCCTGTAGATTATCGTATTTACCACGACGTGTAAGTACCAATAAGTCTGTGCTTACCCGGGTTACACCCCTGTAGCTTAACGTAGTTACCACGAAGTGTAAGTACCGATAAGTCTGTGCTTACCCGAGTAACAAACCTGTAGCTTATCGTAGTTACCTCAACGTGTAAGTAGCGATAAGTCTGTGCTTACCCGGCTTTCACCCCTGTAGCTTGACGTAGTTACCACGACATGTAAGTAGCGATAAGTCTGTGCTTACCCAGGTTACACCCATGTAGCTTAACGTAGTTACCTGGATGTGTATGTACCGATAAGTCTGTGCTTACCGGGGTTACACCCCTGTAGCTTAACGTAGTTACCACGACGAGTAAGTACCGACAAGTATGTGCTTACCCGAATTAAATCCCTGTATCTTATCGTAGTTACCACGACATGTAAGTACCGATAAATCTGTGCTTACCCGGGTTACACCTCTGTAGCTTAACGTAGTTACCACGACGTGTAAGTACCGATAAGTCTGTGCTTACCCGGGTTACACCCCTGTAGCTTAACGTAGTGACCACGACGTGTAAGTAGCGATAAGTCTGTGCTTACCCGGGTTACACCCCTGTAGTGTAACGTAATAACCACGACGTGTAAGAAGCGATAAGTCTGTGCTTACCCGGGTTACACCCCTGTAGCTTAACGTAGTTACCACGACGTGTATGTACCGATATGTCTGTGCTTAACAGGGATACCACCTTGTAGCTTAACGTAGTTCCCTCGACGCGTAAGTAACGATAATTCTGTGATTACCCGGGTTTCACCGCTTTAGCTTAACGTATTTACCACGACATGTAAGTAGCGATAAGTCTGTGCTTACCCGGGTTACACCCCTGTAGCTTAACGTAGTTACCACGACATGTAAGTAGCGATAAGTCTGTGCTTACCCGGGTTACACCCCTGTATCTTCACGTAGTTACCTCGACGTGTAAGTAACGATAAATCTGTGCTTACCGATGTTACACCCATGTAGCTTAACGTAGTTACTACGACGTGTATGTACCGATAAGTCTGTGCTTACCCGGTTTATACTCCTGTAGCGTAACGTAGTTACCACGACGTGTGTGTAGATGTTCCGATAAGTCTGTGCTTACCCTGGTTACACCCCTGTAGCTTAACGTAGTTACCTCGACCTGTAAGTAGCGATAAGTCTGTGATTACCCAGGTTACACTCCTGTAGCTTAACGTAGTTACCTCGACGTGTATGTACCGATGAGTCTGTGCTTACCCGGGATACCGCTTAACGTAGCTTAACATAGTTACGTCGACGTGTATGTACCGATTAGTCTGTGCTTAACGTAGTAACCATCACTTGTATGTACCGATAGGTCTGTGCTTAACCGGGTTTCACCCTTGTAGCTTAACATAGTTATCACGACTTGTATTTACCCATAAATCTGGGCCTATCCTGGTTTCACTCTCATTGCATAATGTAGTTATGCAGCGAAAAAGACGCCGCCTTGAACTGGGCTCTAAATTATGCATATTTAACAAAACACAGTGAATTACGGTACAAAAGAGCTTCTACAACATCTTCAAGTTCTTCGTGAAATAGCCATAAACGATTTTTGGACCAGGTGCACTGGTTCCCTGTCGTTCGGTCCGTATTGCTAAATATTCAATACAGATTGTCACGCAACAGGACACGTATGAACAGTAATCAAGTCAAGTCTAGTCAAATACTTTTATTTAAACAGGATAGCTCTTTAAGCATTACGTTGATTTCCAAAGAGGCCCTGTGGACCTTAATCAACATATACAATGTAGAAATATAGAATATAATATGCAAAGATAATTATAAAAATATATAGAAATATGATATTTAAAATAGATAAATTTATATATTTTCTTTTACAATCCAATTTGGTGGGTGTATTGCCTTTGGCTAAGGTCAAATACATTTTTAGGCTTTAAAGGTTTTCAATTGCATCAAAGAAACAAAACTTTTCCTCGGAAGTCGTCAAAGAAAGATTGCATGCAAAGTGGAACTGTTGATTTACGTGTTAAGTAGAATAGGTTGACAGACATAAAGTGGCAGAATTTGAATTGTAACAAATTTGAAGAGACATTTAAATTACCTATTAACAACACATTAAAGTGATAAAAACCAAACACTTATGCGATTCCTGAAAACACCGTACATTCATCTCAATGTCAAATAATTTATTTTCTTGTTTCTCAACTTGTAATGTATTGATTTTAGTGCAACATTACATTTACAGTCATGCCTGTAAAAGGCTTTCACATATAGCAACTGTAACCAATTTACGTTTGCAAAAGTTCCACAGAAGTCGTTTTTCGATGTTCATATATCGTAGAAACTATCAATGCGAGACAAAACCAAAAACGCTGATAAATACATTTGAATGTATAGTCTTTCAATACCTACTATTTCTGGAAGACAAACTATTGCTATTATAGTTACTTAAGTGGCATCTTCTGGCAGGGGAAAGGTTGAATTGTCGGAAGACCCTTCGGATTATTAGGTAGTTCCCTATAATGGTAGTATTAAACTCATGTAGGCCATGTTAAACGTGTACAGCTTCATCAACATTAATGTCTGGACGGTCGGCTTTAAATATTAACATTAAAGTGGAACGAAGAGCGACATTCTGACAATGTTGCATGAAACACGCCAACTCAGTATTACAATCACGCCATTATTCCAGTCTATCTGCATGTAAGTAGATAGTTCACAGGACGTTTGAACCATGTGGTTTAGTGTAGGCGGTTTACTGTGGAGACCACCAAAGTCATGTATGTGAAGAAAAATGTGAGAACGACGTAACTACTAATCAATCGATTCATTCACATTGACTTTATATTTCTTTTATACACTGACAGCTGCAAAAGCTGAGAGGATTAAACCAATTCCATGTTTGACAAACCCGTCGCTATTGTGGGGGCACATTAGGACATGGGGTGTAGTAGGTCAAGTGGGAATAAGAATTTTCACATGACCACAGTGAGGGGATTACCCAGCTCGATTTCAGATATTTGAACAGACAGAAATCATAAGCAGGGAATGAAATTTAGCACAAATTCTGTTTTTGATCGCATTAAGAATATATCGACATTATCGATATATCGACATTATCTCTACATTATATGCTGTGGAAATTGTCATTTCATAATCGACACAATTTTGATCCAACAAAACCTTAATTTAAAAGTGTTTCTATACATTTGTGTTTGTTTGTTAATACAGGCATTATTTTCTCGTTCATTTATTTGGAACCAAAATGGTCTTATATATGAGTAGCTAGTGTAGTATAAATTGCTGGCATAGATTAAATGAAATGTAATATTAATTGATCAAACATGGTCACACGACCGAAATAATCGATCATGATCAAAGTCAACAACTGACTTCATCAACTGACCATCTGATCACATTTCGTCTGGAACAGATATAATTGGAATTGAAATGTATCTTCTGCTAAGGTGTCATCTCCGTCCATTATTAGGCTACAATCACTATGGCAACGGTCTATTAACATCCCGTTTGATGTTCGATGTAAAAGTGGTTGTCTTGAAGAAATTGGAGCAATCAAGAGTTTAAATGAGAAGTGTTTCTCCTGAGAATCGACACGCTAAACCCCTCTTCATTAAGGCTGTTTAGTTCAGCGCAACTAAGCGATACATCTGTATGATCCTCAGGTACTGTCTACTTCAACAGTTCTGTAGAATTCATTATTTTTTGCGAATACGTGACTTCTCACAGCTTCCATTGGTCAGATGTTGACGAATACTATCCGACAGTCTGACACATTATCCACTTGATAGAGATTCAGGGCGTACCCCGGAAATACAGTAATATATGCTTTTTCTCTGTCTCTCGTTTGTGTGTTTGGAAAGGGGGAGTGGGCACGGTATTTATTACATTAGTACACAAGCATAATACAGCATATAGTTACCATAACTGTTTGAGAACAAAATCTATTTAGAAACTTGTATCTGGGAGTTTATCTAGAACATGAGATGATTTATCTGTTTTAAATAATAAACAGCCTTGTGTCAGTGTGATTACTTTTCTTTAGAAATATAACCTTTAGTTCAAACTTAACAGGAATAATGCTTAAATATGTTGACATCTCTCCTACTAAGTGCGGTTGTAGGTCAGAGTAACTTTAACTTCATTCTCTCACCTAGTGTGGTTGAAGGTCATAGCGGCTATATCTCCAGCTGTAACTTCACTCTTCTACTAAGTAGAGTAGGTTAGATTAACTTTAACTTCACTCTCACACCTAGTGTGGTTGAATGCCAGATTAGCACTATCTTTACTCTGCTACTATGCTAGTATGGTTGACTGCCAATCCAGCTGTACCTTCACTCTTCTACTTGAAAGCCAGAGCAGCATCAGCTAAACTCTCTTATTATGTGTGTTTCACGGTCGGGCCAGCTATATATTCACTCTCCTACTTTTTGTCGTTCAAGGCCTGACCAGCTATAGCTTCACTCTCATACTTAGTGTGGTTGAAGGTCTGGCCAGCTATAGCTTCACTCTCATACTTAGCGTGGTTGACGGTCAGGCCAGATATAACTTCACTCTCATACTAAGAGTGGGTGAGGGTCAGGCCAGCTATAGCTTCCCTCACATACTTAGTGTGATTGGCTGCCAAACCGGCTATCGTTTCACTCTCCTACTTAGTGTTCTTTAAGGCCAGAGGATCACTAGCTACACTCTCCTATATTATGTGCTTAACGGTCAGATCAGGAATATCTTCATTTTCATACTAATGTTGTTGAAGCTCAGACAAGCTATATCTTCACTCTCATACTAAGTGTGGTTGAAGGTCAGGCCAGTTATAGCTTCAATCGCCTACTAGGTGTGGTTGAACGTCAGGCCAGTTATAGCTTCAATCGCCTACTTTGTCTGATAGGCTGCCAAACCGGCTATCGTTTCACTCTCCTACTTAGTGTTCTTGAAGGCCAGAGCACCGCTAGCTACACTATCCTATATTATGTGCTTAACGGTTAGATCAGGAATATCAGGCATTTTCATACTAATGTTTTTGAAGGTCAGACCAGTTATAGCTTCACTCTCCAACTAAGTGTGGTTCAAGGTCAGACCAGCTGTAGCTTCACTCTCATAGTTAGAGTGGTTGAAGATCAGACCGGCTATAGCTTCACTCTCATACTAAGTGTGGTTGAAGGTCAGGCCAGTTATAGCTTCACTCTCATACTAAGAGAGGTTGAAGGTCAGACCAGCTAAAGCTTCACTCTCATTCTTAGAGTGGTAGAACGTCAGACCGGCTGTAGCTTCACTCTCATACTAAGCATGGTTGAAGGTCAGAAAAGATATAGCTTCCCTCTCATACTAAGTGTGGTTGAAGGTCAGACCAGCTATAGCTTCATTCTCATAGAGTGGCTGAGCTATAGCGACACTCTCATACTTAGACTGGTTGAAGGTCAGTCCAGCTATAGCGACACTCTCATACTTAGAGTGGTTGACGGTTAGACCAGATATATCTTCACTGTCATAATTAGCGTGATTGTAGGTCGGACAAGCTATACATGTAGCTTCACTCTCATACTAAGCGTGGTTTAACGTCAGAAAAGCTATAGATTCACTTTCCTACTTAGTGTGGTTGAACGCCAGACCAGCTATAGCTTCACTCTCATACTAAGTGTGGTTGAAGGTCAGACCAGCTATAGCTTCACTCTCATAATTAGTGTGGTTGAAGGTCTGACCGGCTATAGCTTCACTCTCATAATTAGTGTGGTTGAAGATCAGACCGGCTATAGCTTCACTCTCCTACTAAGTGTGGTTGAAGGTCAGACCAGCCAAAGCTTCACTCTCATACTTAGAGTGGTTGAAGGTCAGACCGGCTATAGCTTCACTCTGGTACTTAGCATGGTTGAAGGTCAGAAATGCTATAGCTTCACTTTCCTACTTAGTGTGGATGAAGGCCAGACCAGCTATAGCTTCACACTCATACTTAGTGTGGTTGAAGGTCAGGCCAGCTATAGCTTCACTCATAATTAATGTGGTTTAAAGTCAGACCAGCTATAGCGACACTATCATACTTAGAGTGGTTGAAAGTCAGGCCAGTTATAGCTTCACTCTCCTACTAAGCGTGGTTGAAGGCCAGACCAGCTATAGCTTCACTCTCATACTTAGAGTGGTTGAAGGTCAGACCAGCTATAGCTTCACTCTCATAATAAGCGTAGTTGGAGCTCAGACAAGCTATAGCTTCACATTCATACTTAGCGTGATTGAAGGACAAACCAGCTATAGCTTCACTCTTATGCTTAGTACGAATGAAAATCAGACCAGCTATAGCTTCACTCTCATACTTAGTGTGATTTAAGGTCAGGCCTGCTAAAGCTTCACACTCATACTCAGATGTGATTGACGGGCAAACTGAGTCTTCTTGAAGGCCAGAGCACCACTAGCTACAAATCAGGAACATCTTCAATTTCATACTAATGTTGTGGAAGGTCAGACCATCTATAGCTTCACTCTCCTACTAAGTGTGGTTGAAGGTCAGACCAGCTATAGCTTTACTCTCATACAAAGTGTAGTTGAAGGTCAGACCACATAGCTTCACTCTCATTCTTAGTGGTTGAAGGCCAGAACAGCTTAGCTTCACTCTCCTATTAAGTTTGATTAAAGGTCAAATCAGCTATAGCTTCACTTTCATACTTAGAGTGTTTGAAGGTCAGACCAACTATAGCTTCACTCTCATAGTTAGAGTGGCTGAAGGTGAGGCCAGTTATAGCTTCACTCTCATACTAAGAGTGATTGAAGGTCAGACCAGCAAAAGCTTCACTCTCATTCTTAGAGTGGTTGAACGTCAGACCGGCTGTAGCTTCACTCTCATACTAAGCATGGTTGAAGGTCAGAAAAGATATAGCTTCACTCTCATACTAAGTGTGGTTGAAGGTCTGACCGGCTATAGCTTCACTCTCATAATTAGTGTGGTTGAAGATCAGACCGGCTATAGCTTCACTCTCCTACTAAGTGTGGTTGAAGGTCAGACCAGCCAAAGCTTCACTCTCATACTTAGAGTGGTTGAAGGTCAGACTGGCTATAGCTTCACTCTCGTACTTAGCATGGTTGAAGGTCAGAAATGCTATAGCTTCACTTACCTACTTAGTGTGGATGAAGGCCAGACCAGCTATAGCTTCACTCTCATACTTAGTGTGGTTGAAGGTCAGGCCAGCTATAGCTTCACTCATAATTAGTGTGGTTTAAGGTCAGACCAGCTATAACGACACTATCATACTTAGAGTGGTTGAAGGTCAGGCCAGTTATAGATTCACTCTCCTACTAAGCGTGGTTGAAGGCCAGACCAGCTATACCTTCACTCTCATACTTAGAGTGGTTGAAGGTCAGACCAGCTATAGCTTCACTCTCATAATTAGCTGGTTGGAGCTCAGACAAGCTATAGCTTCACTCTCATACTTAGCGTGGTTCAAGGTCATATCTGCTATAGCTACACGATCATACTTAGTGTGGTTGAAGGCCAGTTCAGATATAGCTCCCTCCCCCTTTACTACAATGGTTTACCACTGTCATAACACGCTACTAATTTTGTAGATGTAAGTGCCTATTGCTTAAAGCTTAAAATTGTATTTCAAATTCTTATCCTGAAGCCATTTCTGCGATACCTGATTGTAAAAACTCCATAAGCCATGGAGATTATACGGTCTGATGAAATACAAAATACTTGCCCAGTGCTATAACCGTCCTACCGCCTATAGGAAGGACAGTAGACGTTTTCATTTGTTTTATTAAAACAATTGTTTTTACGAACAATTTTCAACATCTGCTTGGCGAGAGCAGGAATAAAGAAAGGTAAAACAGTTTCGAGGGCATAAACGGATAGTGATTACTTATTTAGTAACAGTTTGCAATCTGGACAAGATGCCTGCACGAAAATAAAGTCCTTTCGGACCTTGATTCCCATGAGCCTATCATGACACACACACTCCAAACTTTTGGAGTGGGGTTTGTCTTTACACAAACAAATTTCGTGACTTCTCTGAGTTTTGTGAATGTTTGGGGATGTACTCTGAGCATACTGGACTAACCAACCTGCCGGAAGGATAAGCATGTCGGTAAATGCTTCAGCTGGATCTTCTATTGACGACTTTGTTCATCCACTTGGATTAAAGAAATTGTAAGACACACTCGTCCACCCCCATCATGCTGACTGGCTGGTAGACGAGCTGGTCTCTCGTTCAATTTCCCGTGATACACATACAAATGTTGAGAAGCCAATGGTAGTTGTTATGAGGGGAAAGCAAAGACAAACATGTCTTCCCTAGAAAATCAATCGTTTCAGAGACCGTGTACCTTTTCTATCCATGTTCAACTGGCAAGTCAGAACATTGATGTTTGAATAGAGTTGTGAATCTCCTATTCCCTGTAACAGTCGATCTTATTGAGCCCCTCGTCGATTTATGGTCTTCGAAAAGCCCGATGTCCCAGAATCCCAAAAGTCAGCCTTGAATGCTCATGTAGGATTTTGTTTGCAATAAACTTACTGTCGATGTCCTAAGCGTGTCAAAGAATAACTTACCATAGTATTTTGTATGCGTTACTGTTTTCGTAAGCGGATTGATCTCTGATAAAATTATGATCGATAAGTCGAATACACTCCAAAAGAACTTCTATTAGAATCACATGAGCGTCACTCTGTTCACTGTCATACAGCAAGATGCATACTTTTCTGTTTATCGATGTCGGAAAATAAATTTCTATTATACACATCAGTTTTTATTCCGTTGTTTAGAAAATGAACGTTTGACGTCAATATTGACGTCACCTACAAATATGGCGTTTCTTATATAAGTGGGAATACCCAACCAGACGCCATCTGTTTTCCTATAAAGGCGCATTCTGACGGTACGTATCGTAGTTACGACTTGTGGGGATTCTCCTTATTTGTTGCTTTCTGATTGGTCGAGAAAAAAGTCGACCAATCAAAACTCGGCAAATTAGGGAAATCCCCTGAAATCGTTACTGCAAATCGCACCGTGAATGCACCTTAACCAGCCGTATGTAATCCCCGGATTTTGGATTAAAGGTGGAAGTCCAGATATTAAGCACCGACGACATCACGAAACAGGGTACTTACTTATATAACAAAGCTTTTTAACATCCCAATTCCAAAATTCCTCTAACAATACTAAATATTAACTAAAAGTAAGTAACTCCCATTTAGGTCGGCTACATGGTGGTGAGGGCTTAACAACATCTTACAACATGCGACGTCAAGTAGCACAGAAGTAAACGCGACAGAATACAGACCAAAGGCTGATGGACAAGGGGGAATTTCAATTTAACCAGCCAGTAACTAGAATTCCCGTGTAAAGACACTCTTTATATGGGGAAGGAGCAGACTTCTGCTTATATATCATTAACTTCTCAAAATTAGGTTTATATATCATTAACTTCTCAAAATTAGGTTTATATATCATTAACTTCTCAAAATTAGATGTATATATCATTAACTTCTCAAAATTAGATTTATATATCATCAACTTCTCAAACTTAAATTTATATATCAACTGCTCATAATAAGATTTATATATCATTAACTTCTCAAAATTAGGTTTATATATCATTAATTTCTCAAAATTAGATTTATATATCAACTTCTCAAGTTTAGATTTATATATCAACTGCTCATAATAAGATGTATATATCATTAACTTCTCAAAATTAGGTTTATATATCATTAACTTCTCAAAATTAGATTTATATATCATTAACTTCTCAAAATTAGATTTATATATCATCAACTTCTCAAAATTAGATTTATATATCATCAACTTTTCAAACTTAGATTTATATATCAACTGCTCATAATAAGACTTATATATCATCAACTGCTCATAATAAGGCTTAGTCACATGTTGGCTTAGGTAAACCAACTGTTTCCATTTAACTTGTATTTGATTTGAGTGTGGCTCATGTAGCCTACTCGGATGAACATTCGCGCGACCACAGGAACAACACGTGAACTGGACAACGATTTATTCAAGATATCAGTAGAACACCGTAGACATTGGCTCGGTACTGGACACCGAAGATTGTATCAAATAGGGAATATAAAATGACTATAACATCACTTTCGGTAGGTGGCTGCCTGCATTCCGCCAGGGTTCAGGGTACGTTCTTGACAATTAGTCAGAAACTAGCTTGGGTTTAGCCGCCTAGTCTAACGTGGACCTAATCTAATTAAAATCAGATCTAATTAAATAGTCCCCCGGTTTTTGGTTGTCGCTAATATTATGATGTAACGCAAACACTAACCAACAAGTCTTCAACTAGGGTTGCGTCCGCGCGCCTTTCACGGGTAAGCTCGACTGGGGTGATATGACGTAATACTTCCCTAGAGGATTCTTCCTGTGCGTGAACGTTTTGAGAGGTCAATTAAAAATGGAAATATAAACCGAACGCGAAACATCATCACATTATTTTAAATTCTTCACCAAAAGTGCGATTTTTGATTCTGCAATTATTGGGTGACCGTCATGATCAATTCAAACGATTATTTTTGAATAAAGATATAAAAGGTTTGTCGGGCATAATAAATATGCGTGTATCAGTATGAGGTGAATCAATGAAGTAAATAAGGAATATATTTCAGTGCACTGTAGTTGTATGTGGCGTAATTGACACGCAAGCGTGAACAAAATTGAAATAACAGTTGACTTTTCTGAAGCGCTGTCTGCCATGAAAATCACTTGATTCGCAACCTAGGTGAAGCTTGCTGTAGTTCATGAAAGGTCACCATCCCAGCTGACAAGTAGAAACCCAGCTTACATGAGGCTGTTGTAAACACTGAATCAAGCTGAGACTAGCTAGACCTGCATAAATAATGTATTTTGTTGCATGTTATAATGTATCGTCAAAATAGAAAATGCTGATACCGGCATTCAAGACAAGCCATGTTGAAAATGGTAAGAACCAGTCATCTGTAAACTCCGGTTCGACTGCAGAAATATTAGGCATTTACAAACCTGCCTTTGGAAACAGCTCTCTGGTCAATTTTGCAAACCAATCGAAACCATTTGCGTTAGATAATACAATTAGCGACAATCAAAAAATGGGGAGCTAGTTTTATATGTTTTAATTAGATTGGAGGTGGGCCAACCGGACTATGAAAAACTGAATCACCGAAGTTTAACTACGTAATTTACTTGGTACAATTGAATCACTCAGAACAATATTGGGCTAACTACATAGTTAATCTTTCCTTTAAATAATAACATAAAGACCATAAGATATCTTAAAACTTAGCTTGCAATATATTACGTCTTTCTCTCATTTATTTGATGGTTTTGATTCTGCTTTCTCTTTGTAAAAAGCTTTTTTACCTTTAACCATCACGTTTTCAAAGCCAAATCATAAAATATGTAGTTAGGCCACTATTGTCTTGAAAAACTCAATTAATCCAGTATATTTAGAACGGGCATAAACATTGGTCCGATTTACAAGCTTAGCTCTGTAGGCCTATCGACAAGGTTGTTCAAAATACAGTAGGCGACAATGCTAAAGAGTGACTGACTGCAGTCATACGCAGATGGGAAGACAGCAAAAGTCCAAGCTTGAACCAACACTACTGCCCAGTACCGCTTACACGAAGAATCGTAAAAGGTAGCGTGCTATTCGACTTAGGTATCATAACCTTCTGATAACTAGACTTATATATCATCATTTTCTCAATATTTTTAGACTTGTGCATAATGCGTAAATGTGCGTTTTTTTAAACAGCGGACTTTAAAACGGAAATCTTATCGCTTGTTTTCAGCAAGTGATCAACTGAGAAAAAAAGATAGACCAAAAGCCTAAGTGGATTAAGAGGGGGAGGGGGCGTATTAACATCTGTGACTTGTTGCCTTATGGGCCTTAGCTTGCAAACTAGTCTTGAATTTGATCTAAGTGGAAGTGACTAAAATGACACGTTTCAAATTATTGTTAACAACCACTTTCTTGCCGACGCAATAGTTGTTTCAATGAATACCAATTACAAGTTCACAAACATCTAGGTTTTTTTGTCAGGAACAAAGGTGGTAGTGACTTCATGGAAAGCTTTCAGTTGATACCCAAACAAAATAATTGTTTTAGTAAAACAGGAAAATTAAATTCATTAATTAAAATAGTCAGTTATAAAGTATGACAATTTAACAAAACAATCCTGGCTGGACAAAATAGTCATTAGTTCGAGTCAAACAGCACTCCACGGGACAAGTTTGAAACCTCCAGTTTAGTTTCATATTAAACTCCTTATGAACTAGAAGTGTGAAACAAGCATGTCTGCTGCATTATCCATAGCAGTGGCCACCGACACTTCTTTTGCAAGATATGATGTGACGTCACAGTTCCCGTAATGTCTGATCCATTGGCTAAGTTGCATAAAATATTCAATCAGCGTTAAATGCGCTCTAAGCAGTGAAGGCCATACACATCTGCGTTGCAGATCCGCCGACAGCTCCAAGCAATTGGTCCCTATTGATCTCTGTTATATTACTAGAGAAAACTGTAAAAACATTGACACCCACAAACTAATTTCCCAGCAGTGTTTCAATATTCTATATTTACTTTCTTTGTTTAAAATATAAATTTCTTGTCCAAAATTGATAGTTTTCATTGCATATAGTTTTATTTATATTCAATATTTAAAATACATGTACAATATTTTTTATATATTTGTTGTAAAAGTTTTTAAATGTATGCGGTGATTTGGATTTATATGCATGGATTTTTATTTGTCTTCAAAACGAACTTAAATATATTTATTGCAAAAGTGCATTAT